>JAQGCH010002549.1:0-12400 GCA_034699485.1 Nanhermannia elegantula
TAGTGTTTGTAACATTTGTTTAAGTTTTGAAGGCGTATTTGAGTTTATATAGATTAGGTCGCTATTCAATGAGCCCAACAAAAAAATGTTCAAACCATCAAAACTAATAAACTATCAAATATATTGATTGAAAGTTTGTTTTGAGAAAATATAAAAAAGTTTAAGACTTGAGTTGAATAAATCATAATTGCTTTATGTTTTCTTTACGCTCTATAGAGTTTACTTTATTTGAAAAGCTGAGAAGTTAATCAAAACGAGTTCATCAATCTATTTGGACTGCTATACTATTTAAATAGAGGTGTATCGCAATAGTAAAGTCATCTATTTGTTTGATAAATGAATCAATAGTTAGTTTTTTCAACTAATAAAATGAAAGAAAGCACAGAACTAGTTTTGCTCAGGTCTGTACTGTACTGAAACTGCACTAAAAAAATAATTGATTTGATATTTTTTTCAGTTTATTATTAAAATTAGTTCGCATAAAAACAATTGTATTAAATCATATATATCTTTCATAACTCAATTACAGTACTTAAAAAAATAATAAATTTCTTATGAAAAGTCTCAAAGGGTCTAAAAACTGGGTCACATTTCTTAATTTTTAGCGCTGTCTAATTAAAAATTGTAGTCAAATAAATTTTTATAACCATATTAGAAATTACTTTTTATATTCTTTTAGTTGTGAAATGATTCTGAATATACCGGTATATAAAGGTTATAAACTCTTTGGTAGTTTTTATTTACTTGAGATGTTTTGTCGCTTTGATTAAAATAATAGTTTTGATAAATAGGAAACATTAATGAACAACGATTTCTATTATATTAAAGCCCATAAGAGAGTATTTTTTTGCCCATGTGTTTTATAATTTTCGGTATACTTGAAAGAACTTATCACCATGCTCAACACTCAAGCGCTAACCCCCAAGCATGAGCGAGAACGCCGAGCCTCAAGTATTAGCACACAATTTATAATTTTAGAAATACTATATAACAACTTTGTAATATTGAAAATATACCAATTTTTACACATGTTCTTTAAATTAATTAAACATAGAATCACAAACATTATCACATATTTGCCAAAATAAACACAAATTTTATATAAAAAATATCCTTTCAACTTATTAAATTTGCTAGTTTGGCGCTCACTAAATGCTTGGAGCTCGAGCTTCTCCAAAAAGTATCATTTTCTTTGAGCGCCGAGCCTTTGCTTATCATAACCCTCCTGTAACCAAATGAAACAAAGAATCTTATTTTAATATTTATTTATTCTATTTTACGAGAATTTTCTTTTAACCAGAGATAAGCTTAAGAGTAATGAGATTAATGAGATTAATTTTTGAAAGAAGTAGATGCTCTCATGCAACGGGTCATTCAAAATGATAACATCTTTGATGTTATTTTCTTTTTACAAGATATAAGTGAACTATTTTTATACATTTGTAACAGTTGTAACAGTTAAACAGTTTTACTAAATTTACAAGTAATTTATTGTTAACCCGATACATAAAATTAATTTATATATTATCGCATTCATTATTATAAACTTTATTCTCGCACTTGAGACCAGACGCTCGAGTTTTGCTCATTACTGATTAACAAACAAAATAAAACTAAATATAAATAAAATAAATGTCTCAAAAAAATATTTTTGATAATAAGAGCAAATTAATTGCAAAATAATTTTGTATTTAATATTAATAGGCAAAGCATTAGTAAATGTGTTGGTATAATATGCTGTACAGAAAAAGAATTTGATTCTCCTGATCAACAGATGAATAGATGAACAGATGCTGTGGTAATAGAGCGGTAACTATAGGAACTTGAAGTCCCCAAACGTCTCTTTACACAAACTAATCCATTCGAGTTAATGTGTGCGTTGTTGTACTGCCTTCAATGCATCACTTGTTATGTCACACATTAGTCTCTATACAAGTCAGTGATAAATAGTATTACATTTTTTATACATTTCTCTCTCTTAATAACTTATAAAGTCCTACGATATAAACATATATACAAAATGTCAACTTTTATTTATAACAACTTTATTATAATCATATTTTTGGCGTTATTTTCTATTAATAACTGTTTAAACAATACAAGTGATGATAATTCAATACCTTCTTGGCCATGGAAGCAAGAGGAATATCCAAATCCTAAAGTTGATTGGAAACTATGTAACAATATTAGTGATCTGTTGACTGTTTGTGATCCCGATCGACTCTTAACAAAAGAACAAATAATTCATTTAAATCACTTATTATTAAGCATTGAGAATATGACAAATTGTGACATCAAATGTGAGCTCAATCTCAATTCTTGCCTCAATTCAGAGAGAAAGGGTCTGGTCATTGGCATTGCTTTAGCAAAACAAACTTTTAATGACAAAAGGTATACATTTTGTATTCTATTTATTTAATCTAATTTTTAAAAATTGAATGAATCAAATATTTTTAGAAATGAATAAAAAGAACAGATAAATGTGAAGTTCATTTTGATCAAATAGATTGTAATATAGTGTTCAGTTCTTATTCAAATGGATTCCAATGAATCACATATTTCATGTATTTGTATCACTGCAAATACGTTTTACTAATAAACTCATTAAATAATTCAATTTATTGCAAGTTTTGCATTATGTTGAGAACTTGTGTTTTACTTCTTCTACAATTATTCAGTTTTTTCTGTTTTATATTTTAGACAATATATGTTTAAAATATAATTCATAACATACATAACGTTTAATTAAAATAGAGTAATTTAACTAAAAAGAGGCAGTAAATTCTGGTTGAACTCAGTACTAAAGTTATTATCATACATGCACAAGGTCTGGACCTTTGGATCTTTAGTTGGGAGATCATTTCTGGATTTTAAAAAAATCTGAGTGGAGGTCAAAACTCCCCGGTTTTCTGAGACAATTTTTCTCAAAACGCATTTTCCCGCCAGAAATGACAAGGCTGCAGCCCAAACCACCGATTTTCAAACCACCGATTTTTAAACCACCGATTTTCAAACCAACGATTCCCTGTTTTAATACCCTTATAGCAAACTTTTCCCATTTAACTTTTATGAAAATCACTAACTTTAATTATTTTTAAACTAAAAAGTTTATAATGATTTTTATTTTAATAAATACTCCAATGCAAACCCATTTTTATTTCAAATTTAATAAAATGCTGTTACAAGTTTTAATTAAACCCAAAAAAGAAATATTTAAAATAATTTTCTTAATTTTTGTGATTATACTATGAAAAACATATTTAATTTTAATGAGTAATGACTTTGTTAACACAATGTGCAGCACAGTCTAAAAATTCTAAACTTGAAATTGGATTAAAAGAATTTTGATCAAGTCTAAGTCATAAGTTTCTTAGCTTTTCATCATTATCTGCATATTTTTTTTCTTTTTTAGGGCCTCATAAGAATAACTAAAAATCCGTATTTTTATGTTTTTAAAAAAATTGTATTTTAAAAATAGTTAATTGATTCTTACATGAGTTTATTACGAGGCTCAAGGCTCAGGCTCAAGCTCAGTGCTTTTAAGTCATGCTCAAGCTCAGGCCCAGAGGTGTGGAGCCTACGCTCAGCTTCGCTGAGCTTTTGTGCCTAATTATTTATAATAGGTTGATCAGTGGTTATCAATAATATGAATATTTATATGAATAATTCTACGTTTTATTCAAATTCAAACATTAATCTGATAACAATGTGTCCCTTTGGGAATTGCTTTGGTATTTGATAAGATTTCTTAGAATACAAAACTAGATTTTATCATAAAAATTTATTTAAATTAATTATTTAAAATTTCATTAAGTCTTCTCAAAATAAAAATCATTATAAACTTTTTAGTTTAGAAATAATTAAAGTTAGTGTTTTTCATAAAAGTTAAGTGGGATAAGTTTGCTATTAGGGTATTAAAACAGAGAATCGTTGGTTTGAATATCGGTGGTTTAAAATTCGGTGGTTTGAAAATCGGTGGTTTGAACTGCTCCCAAATGACAATTTTTTACTTTCAAACCTTTTTAAGAGGGGTCAGCCCATAGGCAACCCTATGTCTTGTGCATGTATAGTTATGATCAAGGAAAGGGCTTTTTCTGAAATTCGACTATTTCTATGTTTCTCAAAACATTCGTAAGCTAAGGAATAAACAGCGATCAGGTAATAAAAAGCAAATGAGCTTATATTAAAGTTCTGAATATCACAATTTTGTCCATTATTTGCTGATATTCCGAATTTTTAAAAATTCCGCAAATTTTCTAATTTTTTAACAAAATAGATCATTGTTCTGGATTTTTCCTGTGTTTTATGAAAAATTTCTGAACATAGTGCCTCTCCTCAAAGCGAAAGACGAAAAAGTTAGCAATAGATTTGTTAGAACTTTTTTAATGAAAAATTAGAAAAATTAACTTTCATACCCCTTATAAACCATAAGAGTTTGATTTTGTTTTAAATGTGAAAAATTCCTAAAAAATGGTGCGAAAATTTGGTACATTTCATTTTGAAATTTTACAATAAATCTCGTATTTCTATTACTGTTTGTGCAAAAATTTTCCGAATTTTCTTCCGTAATTTTTGAAATTACGCTCCGAATCCGACCAAAATTTTGGAGTTTTGTCTCCGAAAAAGTCCTTTCCTTGGTTATGACTAGGATTGCCAGACGTCCAGATTTGACCTGGACAGTCCAGAAATTAGTCAAAATATGCAGCGTCTAGAGAAAAATGAATACTTGACGTATTTTGTCCAGAAAATAGCCATAAAGTGAAGTGATTAGTTTTTATTATAATTTAAGCTTTAGTAAAGAATGTATGTTTTATAGTATATAAATAGTCTCATATCGAGGGAATTTCATACCAAAAACAAGTTTAAGCTTAAAAACAGGACTAGTTTTCACTCTAACTTCAAATATTCACACTTTATGTTAACAAATCAAATATTTAGATATTAGAAAATAAATACTGTATATGCAGTGATGGAAAACGACCGAACGTATGTCGCTCGGTAATGAGTGTGGGCGCCAAATCTTTAATAATAAATCAAAACGTAATACTTTATTTTAAAATATATATCACATAAAAGTTAGTGCATGAAAACAGTTATTATTGATTCGGCGGAATTATACACAGATTCGGTGCACATAATAGCTTGAATAAAATTTTTAAAGTATTTAGACTTTAATGTTCTTTCTTTTTTATTATTGATGTCGGGCACACTTTCGAGGCCAGTTTGCCTCCAAAAAGGAGCACCGAGCGTTTCTTTATAGCAGAGCGTTAGCGCGAACGTTGAGCGTAAATTTGGCCATGGCGAGGTTAGAGAGTCGAGCGTTGTCATCACTTTGTATAGGATTTAAAAATAAAATTTGTCCAGTAATGTCCAGAATTTAAAATTTTTATTCAAGAATGCTCTTATGGGACCTGGCAACCCTAGTTATGACACTTATTAAAGGTGTAAACTTCTAACACAGGTATTATTAGTATGCAAATAATCTGCATATAATAAGACTAACATTTGATACAATTTGACTAAATATTATGCGCTATAATTTTGATGTGCTTATCATCAAATCTAATTTATTAAAAATACCATCTTTTTATTAACAGACCTTTAAATTGATATCTAATAAGTTATCATTATTCAAATATATGTTTAAGAATTACTTAAATTGCAACTATCTATATTTATGCTGTGTAACGTTCAAAATGTTTTTAAAAATTTTAAAAATCTTTTTATTCTTTGAAGACTTATAAACTAATTGAATGAGCGGATACACAAATAACAGCAATAAGAAAAGATGCTTTCAATTTAAATCACAATTAACTAAAACTTGACATACAATACAAAAGTTAGGGATTATTTAAAATTTAAGTGATAACAGAGAGAATGACATAGAAACGCATCTTTTGTTTGTTATTTATCTCTTAACTAGTGTTGTTTCAGTTTCAAATTTGAGTTTCGGTTTTAGTAAAATTTGAGTTTCAGTCTCAGTTCCAAAAACTCGAAATTCCAATAAAAATCTAAATAAACCTATGCATAAGTTAAATAAATGAATAATTATTCGGTATATAGAAAGCTTGAGATAAATAGAGGAATTGAGGAAAATTGATTTTAAGATTTAATAAGCTTTAAGTTTGGTCTAATATTTTACATAACAATTAATTTAAATAATTATTAAATAATTACATTAAGAATTAAAAAATATAATAAATTAAAAGACTCTTATTTGGCTTAAAATATTATCTAAGGTTATAAGATATCGTATCATACAAAAAAAATTCAATATACTTAATAGAATTGGGAACTCGTTTTGATTTACAATTTATACTAAAAAGAAAAAAGCAAAAAATTAATTCTTGATTCAATATGAATATGAACCAAGTAAAAAATTTTTGAATTTGAGTTTCAGTTTCAAAAACTGAAGCAACGCTACTTTCAATGAAATGAAAATTTACTTTATTATAAAATGAAAAATCACAAGCAGGTACTGTATATTCTATTTTGACAGTTACAATAACTCTTGCAAAGTTTGTGTTAGAGTTTTTAGAAATTCCAAGTCTTAACATTTTCAATATTTGTAAAGCAAGGAGGTTTTGGTCTCTGTACTAATTATTTATTTTAGTTATTTGTTGTTTCTTTAATAAACTTTAAAAATAGTAACACAAATATACTCCCCTCAAGTTTAAACTCTACACCAATTAATTGATAATCTGAAGAGATTTTATGGACACCCTATAATACGTATAATACTAGTAAATATTTGAATTATATTTTTATTTGATAAAAACGCTATTTCTGACTTAGCAATTGATCTGTCGATTAGAACATTTTTCAATATATTATTGACATAAGTTAAATATCTCAATGTTTCAAAAGCGGGTACAAAACCCCTCATTTTGTTATTTTTAAACTAATGCTTCAGCACTTTCTAAGCAATCGTGTGAAAACATCATAAATCCCATCATCAATTCCAACCCACGAAAACATCTAATGATAAGTCATAATAAGATACAACGGGACTAAAAATATATTCAATATCCCGGAAATTTTAGTGATGTCAAGAGATGTCAAGGATTTGAGTGAAACATAAGCTTTATGTGTGATAAACATTTAAATATTCGGCAAATGTATCAATAAGTTATTTTCTCATGAGAGTTAACTTAACTTAACGTGTATTCTATTCCCAAAGTATTTCACCTAAATTTATAATACAATTTCTAATTATACTTTTACATGTATTTTTATAATTCTTTTCTTGGCTTAAACTTTTACAGAACTATTATTACACAAAATTTAATTCAAGGTTTTAAGTTTCACATAGGTTTGCATTTCTAGTATATTCACCCGTCAGTGCACACAAATTTGTAGGCATCTAATAATCTTTTGTATTCATGAAGTTATGCTTTCATCAAATGCATGTTTTATTTATTTGCAAATTCTGTAAATCAATAGAAAGAACTAATTTAAAGTGTAGTATATAAAGGAACTTCATTTAAAACTTATAATTATTTAATGACAACTATTTGTTTTGTTTCGACTCAAACCTAAACATTCACTTTTGTTTATTTTTGTTTTAAAACTTATATATTTAGATTTATATATTAGAGTTTAGCGGCAATTTTGAGCAAATTAATCAATATTTCCATATTATCAAGTCTATGACTCACAAGTCTTATCATATTCTGTATCATATTAAATAAAACCATTAATATTACGATTGCAGTTGAGTTTTACAAAATTATAAGAAAAATTAAAAAACTAAGAACTATTTCTATTCCAAAAAACATTGTTTATTAAATAGGATGAGTTTACTTCTCTATAAGATTTTTGATTTATAATTTATATATTGATAATTTGGCACTTGATAACAGTGTTTGAAACAGTTTAGTGAAGTTACCAGTACTTTCCCTATTATATTACATAAACTTAAATTATGATCGAGTGCCTAATAAAATAGTTAATAACCTTAATTGAGAAGTCTGTTCATAAAAAGTTCATTGCATTTAATGATTGAAAGTAAGCCACAAGAAAAGAGCTCAACCACAGCCAGACTCTAAATTATATACAGTATAGTATTGGTAATAAAAATCCTCAATAAAAATTTTATTTATTTACCCAAATGTTTTGCAGCAAACGTTTAGCATTAAAGATAAACCACAATAAACTTTAGGGCAAAACTCAAAAATTTATGATAATTATATAATTTTTTTTGTTTTATATTTACCATTATTTTTATGCAGCTCTTATGATGATAAGTTCGCAGATGGCATACGAAACAAATGGCAATTGTCTAAATGCGAGAATGATCTCATATTTTTTATCTCCAGCGAAAAACATAAGGTATTTATTGAACTGTACTGTACTCTACTGTATTGTATATTGTATTGTTTGCAACATTTTTTTGCCTGTCATTAAAGGGTTTCTATCATTAAAATGTCGTTACAGTAATATTCTTTTGTTGTTACTGAAAAGGTTGAGGATGGCGTCGCTTTATTGTATAAGTTGTCAGACATGACATAATTTAATTTAATTTTTAATAACTCTATTCCAGACACCAATGAGTTGAATAGAAATAATTTTACTTTTTTAGTGCATAAACATTTTGACATATCCTCAGAGAAGTACTTAATAATCTCTTTTCTCACGAAGTTTGATGAGTGACAAAACACGAAGAAGTGTTTTCTCACTTATTCAAAGATTGATTATAAAGAATCATATGTTTATCAAATGAAGGCTAACATATGACAAACCCAATAGTTTTCATTACTTTTAGCACTGGTTTCTTTGATAAATTTAATATATTTAGTCCTTTCTTTCATATATTTGCTCAATTCCTTCATTTAAAAAAATGAAATAAAATATTTTTATTTTATAGCTTAAGGAAATTAAATTATAAAGCAAGCTGTGAATTGAACATCATTTTTATTTTTTTCCTCCAAAGTATGCTTTTAAATGAGTGACTGTCAGACTTGATTAATATTGACAGCAATTTTTTGATCACATTTTTAAAATTAAAAATTTTAACTTAAAGTAAATAAATTTTAATATGAATGAAAATAAGACGACTCTTACAAACATTGTTGAATTCCTCCATTTGCTTATATGCCTGTGTCGATCATAAGGTTTTCATCAAATCTAAAGTATTTATACAAGTTTTAAAATTTAATTGAATGCTTGTTGAGCTCAAACTTTAAGATATTGTTTGAAAAGCAGAACAAACATGAAAAAGTTGTAAATAAATTTGTTATGCTATCCAAATATAATGCTTTCATTGCTTATGTAGTTTACTTTCCATTAAAAGCAATATATTGATCGCATGTCTAGTACTATAGGCTTACAACTAAACTGCTGATAAATTAGCTCTTATACAACTCTATACTCAAAAAATACTGCTATAAATGCAAATCTTAAAAAACTAGTAAAACAGCCTTCAATGTTAGCATAAATATAGATAATAACTAAAATCCGATGAAAAGTCACTTTTTCTGATAACTAGTAATTACTATTTGCATATAAAACACTTTACTTAAGCAATTAATTAGTGATACGATTCGAGTTTTTCATATAAATGTAGAATAAACTAATTGTAATTAATTTCATTTTTAACAACAGTCATCAGTTATTTTTATTGATTATATTCATTTCTCAATAATTGATACACATTTCAAATGTTTTACTGCTTTACTTTTAAAACATTAAAGTTAAGAATCATATTGAACTAACACTGATTAATACATAAACGATTGCAAGGTTTGCCGGTACTTTTTATTAGTTTGAGATATATTTTTATAATATCTTAAGAAAACTCGAAATATTCTAAAACCGAGCAATGTCTGAACGGCTTTAGAAAAGAAATAAACAAATCTAAAGGCAAACATATATTATACAGATATTATACAGATATTATACAGATATTATACACCCTCGGAATTGTTGAGAAGAAAAGATTGAATCATTGCTCTCAACTTAAATTTTAGATTTATTCCAGACAGAAAAGTGAGTACTTCTATTTATTCAAGTATTTTATCTCTCACTTGTTAGCGATTAGTTTTATTGCTATTACAGCGCATTCAATAAAAGCAAAGATAATAATCTCTTACTCGAATTGAAGCGTAAACTTCTGCAAATTATTATTTCCAAAATAGATTATAATCCTTGAATATTTCACATAAGGCTGTAATCAATTGTAATGACATTTTTATGTTAAGAAGCTCTTTATTTTGTATTTTAAACTCTGACCGCTTTATTGATTTTAATTTATCTTAAATAATGGTTTGTATTCGCTATAATTCACAAATTTACATAATATAAAGAGGAATTGAACTGTTGGTCTCACCCATTCATAAATATAAATCTCATGAAAAGAATTCATTAAAGTTCATCTTTGGTCTAATTTTATCATTAGTTATCAGTATCCGTTGGAACAACAAGTAAAAGTGTATTCGATTATTTTTTGGATCAAATTACTCAAGAAGTGGAGAATATATTTGATAAGACATCAGATAAAGATTATTATGAGGTATAATATGTTACACAAAACACATAATTTATATATTTTTTTCACTTAAACAAGTTTTATAAGGCATAAGCTTTTTCACAAAACAGTTTGTTTCAGATCTTAATCAAATACTGCATTTCAACTCATATACTATCTTAAAATGTGTTTATTTTTATTCAAGTCACTGTTGATTTCAAAAAAATTATAGCTTTCTTTTTGATCAAAATATGATAAATGTGATGCAGTCTTACGAGTTAGCTCTGCCTTATTGTAGAATTATATAGAACTAAAGTTATTTCAGTTCTGAACAATAGACCGATAACTTTACAAATTTTATTTGTTGTAAATGTTATTTTTTTATAATAAACCAATAATGAGAATAATACTAATGAAATAACTATAAATTAGAATATACTTTACTGCCTGTACTGTATGCTAAGAATTTACAAATTAATAATATGAATATTGTTTATGCAGTTTATTGTGAACACAACACAACAATACGCTCAAACTTATTATAAACGATTCCAACTCTTATTATCTCAAGATTTTTCATCAAAAGAAGAAAAAAATGATCAAAATTTAGAATCAAATATATGGTTGCCGTGGAATGCAAAACAGCCTTTTGCTACTGTATTAGGCGTTGTATATTGTTTTATATTAACTTTATTACTAATGATAGCTCTTTATTATTGTTGTGGCAAAAAATTTAATAATAGAAGAAACAACTCTTCATCTGTATCTTCAGAACAAACAACAAAATACAGTGAAATAAAACAAAACATTACTGAAACACCAGACAATGCAGAAGTAAAACTTTAATTATATAGAATTTAATTCTATTTTTTAAAGGATAGTGAACTTTAAATTATTTATTTTTTATTTCAAATTTATGAAGCATTATATCATTTAAAAACTTCATTAAAATAAAAAGTATTTGACACCTGTTCAGTAGCTTTAATTAAATGAAACACATAAAGAAATTAAAATTACATCCAATTACATGAACATTAATAAAAATAATGATTATTAAACATTTGTTAATTTTGCTTTCAATTTCCTATATTAATTCATTTACAAGTAATAACATCAGCGAATTCTGTCATTAAATATAACAATTATACCACAAAATTGAATGGTTGCCAATGTAATCATGTTAAATGTTATCAATGGCTTAATGGGAATAATTGTATTGCATGTCTAGTCAGCCCTAAACTAACTGTAATTGTTGCTAATATTGTGTTAATCAAAGAATAAGTCTCAGTTAAAATTAGTTCACTTTCTACACAGTTTTTAATTTGATAAAGCATTGAAATAAGAGCTTTTCTAGAGTTGTCAAACTTAAATGCATGGAAGACTTATTTTGCTCAAAGAAAAACCAATTTATATGCAAACTAAAAGATTATGCAAATAGTAAGCTATACTTGATTCGCAAAAAGCGAATATATTAAGCATTTACTCGATGCAAAACAACAAAACTTTAATAGATTTAAATATAAATTTATTTAAAATACAAATAACCCAATCATTATACAAACTCTAAAGAATATTTTATTAAAAGCGGACACAGATTCAGACGACTCAGACAATGTAATTATCATTCAGACAATTTGAGTTTAATTAAACAATTAAATGCAATAAATGGATGAAATACTAATAGCGTTAATTCAAATGTCGGACAAAATTATTTCATAAACAATACTATAAATGATTTACATTAATTGATTATTATTAAATGTATTGTAATTAAATAGAAAACCACCTGATGAGTGAAATGAGCCGCCGGAATATCCAACTGAGTCATCCGTAGATGAGAAACAGGAAATTTGATTATAATTAGAGGCCGGTATTTTCGAGAAATGAGGTTCTCGAGTCTCGATCGAAATTATTTTTCGAGATCGAGACTCGAGT
>JAQGCH010002550.1:0-12397 GCA_034699485.1 Nanhermannia elegantula
GAAATAAAAGTGGAGGGGCCAAATACATGGGTGAGGGGGCCAAGGAAAAAAGTGGAGGGGCCATGGCCCCCCTTGCCTCACTGGCTCCTACGCCCATGTTTATATCTATACAAATACATAAAAATACATACTAATTCCAATCAGAGTTCACGTCTTAAGTTTATTTAATATTTCTCATTTATTTTTCGAGTTTAAGCCCGTTTTGTAATTACAGGAAACCAAATGTTATTCTTTACATTATTTTTACACTATTAATAAAAACTTTTCGTTTAAAGATTTGATTTGATGCCAATTTTATGCATTTAAAATAGTTGAGATCAGTTTCATCTCTTCTGTAAAGGCAGACCATTGAACATTATTATTGCAAAAAAAGTTTACTTATTTGACACCCCGTCCCATAAATTCCGAATCCTCGGTCTAATTTACATATAAATTGAGTCTAATTTTACTTAAATCCGACTTAAAAAACGAGAAAAATGAAAACGTTTGCGTAATGTTATTTCAATTGTCGGTGTAGTGAACGGGATCCAAATTTTCCATTAATTATGCGCCCAAATGATCCTTTGTTTCAATGCATAAAAGTCTGATTTTAGACAAATTAAGAAAAATACAGTAAATCGACCGCTACCGAGAGATGATATAAATAATGGAACCGCCACTCATTATTGATCAAATCCTTGGACATTATCATATTTATTAAATTAATTTAATTATATTGTTAAGTATCATATGAAATTAAACAAATTAGAAAATTAACATTTTTCTTAATAATTGATTAAATGAAATAGTTTTACTGTATTTTTTGTATGTGTGCCTGTATGTGTTGAAATAGCAGGCTTTCATGCATTAAAAGAAAGCATCATTTAAGATGCATGATTAATAGCAAATTTTCAGCACTTTACAAACTCGTGCATTCAATTAACTAAGCAAACAAAAATTTCACTCACATCTTATTCAGGGAATTGTTATTAGGGAATATGGATTTCAGGAAACTGAAGGACACTATAATCAAGTTGAAAAAATAAGAATCTGCCCTAATATAAGCCTATAAATAGACATTTAAATATAATAGTCATAAATTTATAGAATTAATAATTGAAAAATTATGAAAATCAAGACATAGAAACTCTGGACTAAACTCCAGGAAAAAGAGAGATGCTGTACAAACTATTACAAAGGGACAACATATTAAAATCTATTTGTAAAAATATTAATTAATTAAAATGTTATTAAAATTTAAACTTTTAGTTATGACCATTTGTTACCCTGTAGTTTATCTCAACACCAATTAGATTCAATGGAAGTGATAAAAATTTACTTTCAAAACATATATCACTTTCAAAATGAATTTATTTTTGCCTCAATTTGTTTTTGCTTGGATTTGCATTCAATTTATTGTTTAGCAGATTCAGCAGTGCCGGTGTTCTTTACAAACAATGTTATTGAGGATTAAAATATATAAAAAGAGTAAAATTAAGTTTCACTAAAAATATTATTATCTAATTATTCAGTTATTAATAGTTTTTTTAAATAGATAAATGCACTCAATTGGATAATTAAGTTAATCCTTAAGAACCCCATATATATGTTAGATATTATATATGTTAATATAGATATAGTTTTAATTTCAATTTATAAACCGCTGATAAATAATTACAGTAACTCATAATCAAAAAGCATTAATAATATATTTTAAATTAATTTCTTATTATTTTATTTAGTGTTTGTATTAAAATAGAATAATTAATCACTTTATTCAATGAAATTGTGTTGAGAAGAGAGCAAAAGAGATTTTGAATATTATATAAAGTATGAATAGTATGAAAATTGTAGCTTAAAATGTAAACGAATTTAAGTTATAACGAAAGCATAATTATTACTTTATAATGTACTGTACTGTAAACCATTTTGAAAAGCGGATCATTTATGGTGCACTTCATTCCTTCATTTAATTTTAGAAAAGTATCAAAAAAGTATTTCATTACTAATTGTCTATTAATTATATTCAACAATTATTTGAGAGAAGTATAGCGAAAATGAATAGTTTCTGTGATTCAAGTGTCCAATGTCTTCAGTCAATTCCTTAACTAAAAAATATGACAATTATATAACATAACAATTTTGAAATACTTATAAATTTTGATAAAAGAGACTGACTTACATTATAGATCGCATAAACAAACGGATTGACTCCTATAGAAAAGAGAAAAGCTGTGATTAATTTATTGGGCTTTTTCAAAATTAGTGAATTAAAGTCAATTAAAATTAGTTATGAACGTAAACTATTAAAGTAATATTGATTTACCTGAGTTACTCATAGCGAGCCAATGGCAACAAAACCAAATAATGTTAATATATTTGTACCTGTAATGATATTACATAAAGGAATAATCGAATTTAATTAAAAATTTAATATTTGCAAAGCTGCTAATTTTTTGAGATTATCACGGTATACGTGTTCATCTAAATATGATTATTATAGCTTTTCAGATCATTCTCGATTATAAATTTAAATTTAAATCAATTCTATCTTATAAAGTACTTGCATTGCATGTATCACTCTTCCAAATAAGTCTTGGAGTCTAAAATTTTATGGTACAGTAAAACCTGTGTTAAGCGACCAGCCATGTGTCGTTGAAAAAGTGGTCGCTTTACAAAAAATTTTTTAAAAATGAGATAATGAATAAATAATTCAAAATAAATTTTCCAAATTGAAAAGGTGTGTCAGTTTTCTTAAATAAATTTTGTTGAAAATAATATTTCCAGTTTTTCCCTAAAAATATCATCAACACACATTTTTAAGAAATACGTTTTAGCGAATTTTTTTTAAATATTTTGGCGCCAATTATTTTTAAAAAACATTTTTCCGTCAAAATTTGAACATTATTCCAAAAAATAAAATTGAAATTATTAAAGTTTTTGGTAAAACTGGAAAAATCTAACATAAAGTGTTCAAATTATTAATCTTTAGAAATATGTGACTTCGGATTTAGCTTAATCTCACTCAAATGCCTTTTATAAATAGTTAATTCTAAGAAATAATGGTATGAAAACTTGTTTCTACTCAATTCATAGCTCATTTCAATAAAACTTTAATAAAGTAAATAAAAGTACTTTAGAGAAAATCATAAGTCAGAAAATGAGAGAAATTAAATAAACTAAAAATAGGCATTAATTAGAAACTTTTAAGAAATAGGCAGGCATACAAAAATATATTAAAAATAGGCATTTGCCTAGGCACACAGGCAAATAGGCAAAAAACCTAACCCTGGTTATTACTTTTAAAATATTAATTATTTATTTCTATAAGAATCTATATTACAAGAAAATTAAATTTTAATTTCGTAAATCTATTATTTGAGAACCGGAGAGTTGGTTCAATAATATCTTTTCTTATCCGGTTAGTTATTCTTAGAAACATTTAGCAAAGGATATATGTGACTATTTTTCAGGTAGTTAATTACGTTGAAATGCGGATACTTATGCTTCAAAAGCATTAATAGACTAAAAGCTTTGCTTATCACCAACTTTCATGTCTAAATATATGCACTTTATTTGAAAATATTATTTTTACAATTTATTTCCAAAATGTTGATAATCCGGACAAATAACTTAAAAGACTAAAAATAGTTGAGTGTGTGTCAAAATATCTGGTCTCACCTCAAGTTTTACTGTAACAGAAAATTTCTTAAAAATAATTTCTTTTGTTAAAAATAATTTCGCAATAATTTACTTAACCTAATTATTTATTGTAAAAATGAATGTATAAGTTATTCTAAAATCTTCTATTTGAAGACATATTTTTAGCGACTTTGAAATGTATGCTTCTATTTTTGCATAATTACGTTATTACCAAAAGTCTTGAGGATAACGTTTTTGCTAAGGATTTAGTGTAAAGCTTAAGTCATGCTATAAGTAGATTCTCACAAAGTTAAGTATACAACATAACTAACGAGTTGTAGCTTTAATGAGTCAAATTTCTTGCTTTTGAGCGTTTCTTATTTTTATATTTTATTTAACTCAATCTGGAATAGGATATGAATTGCAAGTCTTTTGAAGCATATTTAGATAACTGTTAAGATATGACTGTTTCTAACCCATTCTTTGCGGAACTATTCTTTCCGTTTTCAAGGATTTGTTAGACTTTTTGAAGGAAATTCTGTTATATATTAGAATCTTATTTGAAAGAATATAATTTATCATTTTTAAATCCTCCCTTCCCTACCTTATGTCCACAATCATCCCAATTTTATATACCCCCTGCACAGAGACGTCACATTTTTTCAACCCCCCAATTAAACACAATTTTTTGTGTGTATTTTTTAATAAAAAATCTTTAATGAGATTTATTTGTTGATGTTTTTGATGGAAGACTTCTCTCATTTCTTTAAAAAAATTAAACAAAATTTAACTTTACTTTTGATAATAGTTTTTTGGAATATTTTAAAATATCAATGACATTTAAGTGGATGTCCGAACCTTCTCGACCCCCTTATTCATCAACCCCCATACCCCTGCATGTGGATGTGATTTCTGAACGCCCTCAAACTAAATTTTCTGTTTTTGCATACCTATCAATGGTGTAAAGGATCAGTTTTACTGAACCTTCAGTCAGGCCTAGACTAGGCTCATGCTAGGCCTGTATGAATAAGTGGGAATCTAATAAGTTTCACAGAAAATAATACTTCTATTCTTATTCTAATTGCAATTTATATGAATAAAATCTGTGAATTTGTTAATTCTCTGGACATCCTATTCTCTTGAAGTGCAATAAATAAAATTTAAATTCTTAATATTTATTTAACGAATAAACCAATATTGACAATATATACTCTTGTCTATTAAATGACTTTTGGAGTACAATATCTGTTGTATTGTATAGTTTTGTTTCATGGATTTCATTTTGAGACACCGTATTTCACATTTTACTTTTACTAACAAAAAGTGCGTAAACTTGTCAGTAAAACAATAAGAGTTACATTAAAACTAACAGTACTGTACCACTTGCAATGCTAAATAATATTAAACATATAAGCAATCAATTATATGCAAGTGATTCAATGGAATTAAGGTTCAAATTATGGCACGGGATTGGATGGCTTTGAAAAAATTTCAAATGGTGTGGGATTTGATTAGAATTCTAATGTTTTTCACCACTAATTGGTATGTTATGAAAAGTATGTTATGTCTGAACGGAAATCAATAGCTGACTCAATTAATGCACAATAATCCCAAAGAATTAAACATTTTATATTACATGCATTTATTTGATTAATTCTATTTGAATCTGATCAAGTTTGGCCGCTCATTACTATAAGTTGTTAATTATTATGTATATTAATCAATTATTTTTTATTTCTTCCAAATTCAATGCAAAAAATTCTGTATATTATAATAACTCCCATTTTCTAGGAATATAATGCGTATTACTATCTATTACTGCTTTTACTAAAGAAAATTATTACAAAATAATTCAAATCAAATACTCTTATATTTATAAAGCCCTGAATAACAACTGCTTTTATATTAAATTATAAATTATCTTTATATAGTGAACCTGTTTTCAAAGTTTAGTTTTAGTTATAAAATTTAGTGAAACATACTGTATGCCAAATATTGATATGAGTTTTATATTTTACAAAACAGTTTCTAAAATTTTGTGTTTTAATTTTTTGTGAAAAATTCTTTTACAAAGTTATTAAAATGTATAAAAAAGGTGCACTCGTGCAAGAATTGAGAAAACGTATCCCTTGGGCCCCCCTTTGATTTTTTTGTCCAGTTTCGAACTGAACAAAAGTTGGCAACGGTCAGTTTTTAGCTTTATTTCACATTTTAGTTTAGTTATATTAAAAAATGAAAAAAAACTACTTTACTATTATCGAGGGGTATGTCAATTCGTTGAATACCAGACTTATGTGCAATATCTACTCTCCTTAATGTTCAAGTATATAAATAAATATGTAAATTATTTAAATATTCAAATACGAATTTCTCCATACATTGCACAGTGATTTAATTTAAAAAAATAGTTTGCTTTAAAGAATGATTTTATCTTATAATAATTGGATTAATGTTATGATATACTAAAATAAAATCTATAGTTTAATCAATATTTACTCATTTATTTGAGGAAAAATATCTTGCAAGACATTGTAGAGCTGAATCGGAAACCAAAAGAAAGCGAACAGAACCATTATAATGAAAAGCATTTTCAAGACCTTTATAGAAATAAAAAATTTAAGCCTCTCCTCTATCATTTGAGATTTTGTAAGTTCTCTAATATTTTTAATTTTGTTCTCTATCTTTTATTTTGAACTTGAAAATAATCAATAATTAAGTAGAAAATTGCTATTTTTCTTAAATTAAAGCAAATGGACTGATAATTGGTTAAAGAAACTCATATTTTTTCTATAAATTTTTCAAAAATGCCTTAAAGGCATAATAAACCGAATAACATCTTTATTCTATTCTTAGAAACATAATTATTTCTGCTTACGTTATGTTTAAATAAAGTGACTGATCAAATGAAAAAATGATAATTTAATTTTTTATTCATAAACCTATTAATCAATAAAACGAAAGAATAACTTTATCTTTGAGTAAATGTTATAAATAAAGTTAGAAATAAGACAAACCTTTCGTTTTTCTCTATTTACGTGAAAGTAATTTCCGTTAGACGATTCATTTTGTGGAATATGTCGATTATGTTTGTAAGTATCGTTGGGATCAAGTCTCCTCAGCTTGTACACAAAGTGCCCAACATTTTCTCGCTTGTTAACACTTTCAATATAAAGAGTGAAAGCCATTCTACCATAAGCGCCGGTAATTAAAAAAACAGGCAGAAAGTACTGAATTACAACTAGAAGCCTATTATAATGCCTGAGCAATTCTGGTGAAAGGCCTATATTATGACAAAAAGGCTTAGAAGGTAGCAGTAAATAATTATCTTCATTTGTGCTATTAGTGAATATATCAGTTAAATTCATTTTACTGATGGCTACTTCATCTGGAACAACAGAAACGCCAAGTGCCAGATACGTTGGAATTGCAGTAATAATAGCTATTATCCAAATTGCGATTATGATAAGTTGTGCTCTCAATTTTGTTAACCGCGGCCATAAAGGATTCACAACTATGCGATACCTATCTATGGCGATAGCCGTAAGTGTAAATATGGAGACATTCACTGAAATTACATTAATAAAGGGACAAAAAGGACACATAAAAAGCGGTAAAAGCCAGCGTTGAAGCAATGCTGACTGGAATTGGAATGGTATAGAAAGCGCGCCAATCATTATGTCAGCCAATGCAAGATTAGCTAAGAATATGTTGGTTACAGTTCGCATTCGATGAGAACGGACAACAGTCCAGAGAACAATACCATTGCCTATAATAGCACACAATGAAACAGATCCGTAAGCGATCGCTAATAACACTATTAACCCTATCGGTACGTCATATAGTTCAGCAAAGTTTGGTAGAGTAGTTGAGTTGGGAACAGAATACATGTGTTGTTCCATTTCACTCAGTATTACTTTAATTTGAACTTAATATCCAAATATTTTTATTACCATTAGTGCGTTATATAATCATATTTATGACCAACCACTTGAATCAGTCTCTGCTGAGTTTCACAACACAATGAAAGTAGTGATCTATTTATTCGTTTTCGACCTGCAATTTTCAAAGGTTTCTACAACAGAGACGAATCATGAACACCAATGTTCATTGATTTTTTATTACAGTTCAAACTTAAACAACTGCATCAATTGGTTATTTAAACTTTTTATTTCTAGACATCATTTTTTTTATTAAACATCCAATTAATAGGACTTTAATTACTATTTCTGTTAATTAGAATCCGTATCATTTTTGGGTTTATTGATATCTCTTTATCGACAAAAATGATTACTAACAAGTAATTATTGCATGAAATTGAACGTTAAATTAAAATAATAATGAACACAATAGATACCAAGCGTTGCCCAGGCGTTGACAACCGTCCCAGAAAGGCCGGGACAGTTTCGGAACCGACCACTTTTTCCGGTAAAAGAAAGGGTCATTTCTAGACAGGGGTCATTTCTGAGAGAGGTCAAAGGTTCAGGAATAGTGTATTTCGAATAGTGTAATAGTGAATTTTTGTATAACATGAAAAATATAATCTAATATACTGTACTGTACTTATAACTGTTAAACATGAAAAATTACATAGGATAATAATATTATTGATGTTTCAGTTCCTGAAAAGAAGTTTCAGTTTAAGTTTCAGTTTTTTGAACTGAAAACAGTCTCAAATATCTTTTATATACTCAAAACAACTTTTTGATAGAAATTATTTTAATATAGCGAATGGACCATAAGATAAACCCTAACTATATGCCACACAATACAAACCAAATAAATAAAATCTTCCAAAAACTCTAAATAAATTCACATAAATTGGGAGATTTTCTTGTAAAAGTAGAATTTCTTTTTATATACCATTACTCTGTAATGGCATTACAGTAAAGTTTAAAAGTTTAAAAATCTAGTCTAAGGTGAGGTCATATAATATTTTTGAAACTTTATCCCCATAAGACCTAATTATAAAAAAAGATAAAAAAGAATTCTCTGAAATTGAAAACAATATTTTGAAAATAAGTATACAGGTATCATTACTCTGTATAGTATATTCATTATATCTGAGCTTCAAAAATATCTTGTTTTGGACATTGTTTAATACCTAATAATATTCAAAATTGTGCATATATTTTAAAGTTTAATTAAGCAATTATTCAATCTTTTTTATGATTCATGTTCATAGGTATCAGAATAACCCATCAATTAAATCAGAAGATTCTGTAAAAATATTTTACACTACTAATAAACAATAGTTTAAATTAGAGTGAGGTTAGGCAGCGTTTAGCAGTAATTTGAAACATATTAATAATTTATCATTTCTATTGTTGTTTAAGATTTAATTTTATAGCAGTAACTGTTATATTAAACTTAATCTACATTACACAATAATTGGTTTAGAAAAACTAAATCTGGTAATTTTTAGCGTCCCTTTTTATTAAATAAACTTTTCCCTTAAACAGATGAAATTTTGCGTTTTTCAGATCAAAGTTTTGTTTTTATTCTATTCAATAAAATTATTATAACAATAAATAATACAATAAATATAATAAATATTAATAATAAAATAATTTAGACCTATGTAATTGAATTTAGTCAGATAAATGAAATATTATTTGAAATTATTAATGAGAGTCAAAATTAATATCTTTTATGGTGGAGATAGAGACGAGACTTCAAGGGGTGATAAAGACGAGACTTTATCTGAAACACTGGAATGGATTCCAGTAAACTTATCTCTATTAATGTTAGAGGCAGAGTGTGTAGAATCGCGTTCATCAGCAGGAATATAACATACGCAGGAGCCGGCAAATAAAAATTCGGAAAGGAAGGGCCCTTTATATGGGTTCCATGGATCTATAACGAGGAGCTTTTGTGTGTTATACCTCTGACGACACGATGCGTGATAACAGGGAGGTATGAAATTGCAATAAGATCCAGTGCCATGTCTGCATATAATTTCAGTGATGTATTGTTGATAATAATCAGTGTTAATGACAACAAGCCATCTGCCGTTTGTGTTTTTAGCCCAGCCCGCTCTTATTATTCTAGTAATCGAGTCGCAAACTAATCCACCGCTATTATCATTAGCCAGCGTTGGCATCACCTGATGGCGTAAATCGCGGAATAATTTTTCTAACGGCCATTTGTAGTATTTGGTCACCTCTGTCACCACTTTAATCGGATAATCTTCTTTATGACTGCAATAATAACGACCGTATTGAGCACACGGAGGCGTTTTCGTAGAACCTGAGGGTCCACTTTCATCATCATGAGTCGTCTCATAATTATGGTTTCGGGTGTTATCTCCTTCTTCTGCTTCAGTCTTATGATTTTGTAAGTGACTCGGCTGAGCCTCCATTTGTTTATGGTGTTGTTGTTGGCTTTGATGATGCACTTGCTGTTGGTTTTTCAATCTCTCAGCTTTCAACGCTTCAGCCATTCCAAAGTCGCCGCTTTTATTTTGTTTGTTATTCATTATTTCAGCTCTTTTACTATTACTTGTGTGGGTCTCAATGTTTTCTTGAATATAAGGTGTTTCGTCTGCAATCACTATTCCGTCTTCACTACTAAGCCATGAAGTGATTTGTGCAAATTGTTCGCGACGAGTCATATCATCAACTGCTGTAAGAGTTAACTAAAGTAAATTATTTTGATTCATATGAATTCCTATTTTACCCAATTTTCCATAGATTTGTTCCCAAAATTCTTTTATCTTGATTTCGTTAATAGGTAATGAGCTGTTTTTTGTTGATTCAGAGCCTTGCTTAGAATTCTCATTATTATATGGCTTTTGAGACAATGAACGAGAATCACGTAAAAATTTTGTCTCATTATAATGATTATAATAAGTCGAGTTTTGAGATAAGATTTTATCACTATTTTGAATGTGTGATGATTTTGAAGTAATAACAAAACATTTTAACATAAGCACAAATAAAAGAAGATTTTGTATGCGACTCAAATATATATCAGTAGCAAATCGATATTTACTTAATAAAAATGCTGCCATTCGTTTGGATTAATTTTTTCAGAATCAAATCAAATCAATTTTTGCACTGATTTCTTGAACTTCGTTAAGTTCGTTGCAAAAAAAACTTACACTCTTTCAAAACAACTTCTCAATAGATCTGATCTCTATTTTAAGAAAGATTTGCAGATATGAAGCAAAACAGGTGATTGTCTATCATTGAACTGCTTTATTTTTAAAGTTCATTACATAAATACAAGACAAACATTAAAAAATGCATTTTAGTCGCTTGAATACCAAATAAACTAAATAAATACGAACTTTAACAAAAGAATTTGAAAGCAGTCGATCTTTTAACGCCTTAAGCATTTCCGTGTGTGAAGACATTATGCATGCGTTACTAAATATAGTATATAAGTATAGTTTATAAGTTTACGATCAATATATTTAGAAACCATAATGGGTTAAAATCAATGATTTATAGTTTTATTATTTTTAGTGAACAAATTATTTTTTTATTAAATGATTTTTTAATGTCATTATTTTAAAGAATTGAAGAGCCCAATAAAGGCTCCGTCAACTGTCTGAGCCATGTTGAGAGCGTCATGAAACGCATGATTAATTGCTGCTAAACCTCGATTCACAGACATACGAACCAAACTTGAGTGCCGGTCGTTTAGATAACAGCTTCGATACCAGAGAGACCGAAATTGTGAGTTGAAAGCATTGCTCATATACGGACCCATTGAATAGGATGGCGAAGAGTCGGTTGACTCTTTGCTTAATATTCTTCGACACAACTCAGACACCATATACTGGTCTTCAAAAGGGCTAAAATGTGGGAAGAAATAAGGTATAGGCACAACCTCATGCACCACTGCTTGTATGTTAGGCCGCGATGTCATTGATATGGAAAATCGATCCCATGGAACAGCTTTGTGCGACTTCTGTGATAGTTGGCTGTTTACTGAACCCACAATTAATACAAACAGCAAAACAAACTTTCCATAGCTATGAATATTAACAACTGAATACATTACTTTCAACATAAAGTCAATATTCTTTCCTATTAAATAATTATGCGATTCAATGCATGCAATGCAAGATAACTCTTTTTAAATACAATATTATAGTAATTTACTTACAAAATTGCTTAATAAAAATATATCAAATATCTTAATTGCAGGTTAATTCATGTCTACTCAATAAGTGGTGTTCAGAGAAAATGTTTACTTCCTATTACTGTCCTTGACTTAAATATTGACCAATTAATGGTCACTTAACTCCAAAAAACCACTTTTGTATTGAACTTTGTCACGTATTTTCCCTTTCATAAGATGCAGATAAGATGTACAGTCACTCAAACAAAGACATTTCCTCATGATTGGGAAAATGATACGATGTAATAAAGGTCTGAGAACTAATTTCATCATTTGACTTAATGTTAATTCTGTTATTAGTTTGAATAAAATGTCAAACAATTAGTCAAAAATTATTAATGTCTTGTGCCTTAAACTTTATCCCTACGCAGCGCTGGATTTTCCTACATTTTTAAGTCTTTGTTTGGTTAATAGTACTTCTCCCAAAAAGTTCTTCATTAATCCCGGAAAATCCAGTGATAAATAGAGATGAAACATAAGGGTAGCTTAACAGGGTTAGTTTATTGAAATTAGTGCTTTTTAAGTTTAAAATTTTTAATTAATTAGAGTTTTAAAGTTTAAATCATACCTGGACAAGGCACAGGTTTACCTAGGGTGTAGACCCCCCTCAAAAAAATTTGTAAGTCAAAAAATCGTATCTTGGTCCCCC
>JAQGCH010002551.1:0-12395 GCA_034699485.1 Nanhermannia elegantula
AACTTTTCATAAGACCTATATATCTATGATCCTTAAGGTGAGAGGAATCGATTGATACCATATTTGGCGAGCTCCGGATATCTTATGTCTAACCGACTCACTATTTGCGCACTAGCTTTGCATTTAATTATTTTAATTTCGTGTTTTGTTTCTAAAAAATAAAATCTGATTAAAAATTATGTGAATTAAAGTTATTTTGTGTAATAGAAAGTTAATTTAAGTGACAGATCAATTCAGTTATAAGTTTAACTTATGTTAATTTTTTGTTTTTATGCATATTTGAAGCATATTTTGTGAAAGTTTTTGTTGTTGTTGAGAAAATATCATATAATTTTTATAGTTTCAGCTAATATTCAAATCAATTCATTTATTTCTTGAAATAATGCATTTTTAATTTGATTTATTTGATTGATATATCGATAAATCATATTAACCTTTTTGAACTTGAAGTTCATATTCAAATAACACGGAAAGCAATGCGAGAGCTATTATCATGCTATACAATGATGCCATACAGTACTGTGGTAAACGTTCCTACCTATAAATTTAGTATGCTTTTAATTTATAAGCTAGATGATTGATAAGTGGGAATCTGTCTTCATTATTCAAAAATATCACTTTTTAATCCCTTAATAATAAGATACCTCTGAAATAATTCACGTGTTTAAATGTTAAAAAATCAGAAATTCAATATTTCTATAATGATTTTTTATTATTTAGTTATTTTTCAAAATTTATTTCGTACAGTATTTTGAAATAATTACAAAAAATTAATCAGTAATTTAGAAAACAATTGTATTATTTGTATTTTTTCGCTCGAAAGAACGTAAGATAATACCAGATTCTGATTCTAACCGGGTAAGTAAAACATTACATATCATCTAAATTTTTTATCTAATTCGGGAGGAGGGTGGGTTCGAAAAATAATTTCAAATATAAATGGATAAATACTGACCGAATACTTGTTATAAAGGGTTTTCCTAATCCCTCTCATTCACTGTCTCTACTTTTCGACTCATATTTTTTGAAATCTAGGCTTATGTGTCAAATAAGGAAAGTATTGTTAAGTCTCGCGTCGATGTTCATTGTGTTATGATCAAAGTAGTGTTGGCAAAAAGGCTAAAAAGTTAAAAATTTGGTTAGCTTTTAGCTTTAGTCCTGCGAAAATTTCTTAGCCTTTTGCCAAAAATTCTAAATTTTCGTATTTTTCGGAACATAAAAATAGTCTTACTTTACTCCTTATTTCATAAGGGGTGATGCACATAGTACATACGCAGTTTTGGGCGGTTTTAAGACCCCCTCCCCCTCCCTGTTAGCGTACGTGCCTATGTTATCTCTATGTACGCGTACGCATTTAAAAAATTAGTTTGATTCCACCTCTTCCCCCATGGCTGCATATGTACTATGTGTCCCCTAATCGGAACTCAATTTACATTTTATGAAAAATTGAAGCAAAGAAAAAATTCGTGATTCCTAAAAAATAGATACTCGCTATAATAATAGCGAGAATTATACTATTGTATTAAGTACTGTAAAAGAGAGCATATTTCTAAAAATATTAATTTTTAAAATAAAAATAATAACTATCAGAAACAATCGACTAATATAAAAGTTAATGTTTAATAATATGTTTTTTGAAATACAAACCTAGCTTTTTTAGGCCAACCTAACCTAACCTAACCTAACTAATCTAAAAATTAAGACTAATTAATCTCATTTTGCTCAAAGGGCCAGAAAAAGCTGTAATTTTTCCAGACGGGTCGCAAAAATATACAAAAAAATTAGTAATTATGTCCATGTGCTCAGGCTGAGCCTAGACTCTAGGCTCGGGTCAAGGGTCCTTTTTGAGCCTCAGGCTCAGGCTCGGTTTTTTCGAGCCTATAGACATAATTAAAAATTTGAGTATTTATTGATTAAATTTTATTGAAAATGAAATTTCGGAACCAGATGATTGACAGCGCTATTTAGGTATCAATGATTCACTTTTAATTTCATTGCAATTGTTACTTTCAAACTATCATCAATGTGTTCATCAATGAATCTGTTATATTATTTTGATTTATTTAAATTTGTTTAAAAGAATAAATGTTCACAGATGTATGTGTGCTTACAAATATCGATTTGACTTTCTTTAAATTATGTTTTATGGCCAGAAAAACGACTTAAAGTAAACTTATTATAAAATCTGATATTGTTTTACATTTTGGAAATTATATCCAACAGTTAAGCACTGTTTTCCGCAAAATCATGTCAAATATACCGTAATAATGTATTATTATAGTGATCTCTGATTATTAACCTAAAAATCTTGACTTTTTTCTAAAGCAAAGTACATATGACCTCAGCTTCTCTAAATTTCAGAGGGCAGAAAAAAATCTATAGACCCGCCAGTGGCCGATCACTGGTCTAACCAATCATTCAATATAAGTATGCTTTCCAGTACTTAACACTATACCTGTAGTATTATAACAAATCGGTTAAATCTGAAAAATATAACTATTTAACTGTTAAAAAATAACGATATATGTTTATGCTTTTGATTTTTCACTTTAAAGTAGAGGCTCCTCTTCTCCCTCTGCTTTCATATATATATATAAACATATATCGTTATTTTTTTAACAGTTAAATAGTTATATTTTTCAGATTTAACCGATTTAACCGTTATATATACGAAATAACGATATTATAACTATGTAGTGATTTCTATCATCATTTTTTATGAGAGTTATAATTTAGTATATAAAAGGACAATAATAATCAATTAATTCAGAGTTTTTTTAATTAAAATTTATTTTCAAACTATAACAAAAGAAAATTAAAGACAAATAGTATTAAATAATGATTCAATAAGTTTGTTATCCAACATTTAAAAATTATACCATTTTTAACCCAACTTATAATAATAATTTTAAACATAAGTTTTAGACCACAAGATATTATCGGCAATTATTGTTCAACTAAAGGGAATATTGTTATTAGACTTTTATCGTAAACTCTTTTATCGAACTCTGTAAAGCTCTAAAACAAGTAATTTGAATAATACTAGTACTGGTGGCATCAGCTTTAACACAATAATACTATGCTAACAGTTATCGTACTTGAAGAGATAGATAGACAAAAGAGACCGGATTCGGTTCTGTTGTGATGAATCAAAGGTTTAGCTGTTTCAGTATAATTTAGTTTTAAGCTCATAAGTCTTGTAATTTTTAACTACACATCTGATAAAACTATTGTATAACTCTAAAGAAATATTTGGCGTAAAACTCAGTGACTGAGCTCATTGATGAACTATCAAAGAGCTACCGGTCTTACTCTTCAAATTTATGACCTAAGGACTAATTTATGGGTAACTATGTTTTAAGGCTGAATTGAGGGAAAAATTAGAAAATTTTCCCAAAAATTATTAATTTATTAAAGAGTTCGATACCAGTGAACAAAAAGTCTTATAAGTTTGTGTTTTATATCACAACTTACATCGATTTGAATGTGTTTTTATCTAATTAAGTAGTAATTTAATTAGAATAAGTGTTAGAACATAATTATCTCTAAATTATATAATAATTACGCTATAACTCGTTGAACTGATTCACTTTATTTTTATATCAAATTTGCTTTCATTTACAATATAAAAAATTATTTTTTATACTTTTTATGATTATTTTATGACATTTTATTGATTGACACTTTTGATTATGATGTGGGCCAACAACCTTTTATGTAAATAAAGTGAGATTTTCTTGAAATAAGTTGAAAAATAATGAGTAAACCTTTTTTAAAGAGTAATGGCAACTTCTCATAGACCACCCCCACAAGAGGGTACCATCGCGAGTCATATCATTGGAAAGACCTCATCGAGTACTACAACTTTTCCTCTTGGACCAACTCGATCCATCCACGGAGTAAAGCACCAGAAAAAGAAAACTTTTCCATTGGAAATACATTATGTATTTCTGTGTGCATTTATATATAATGTATTTCCAATGGAGAAGTTTTCTTTTTCTGGTGCTTTAAAGATAAAGATAAATGTTTATTAACTTATAATAATGAGGATTAGCAATAGCAAGAAGCAAAACATTAACTAATGATTAGTTTATATCTAAAAAAAGTTTTAATAACCGGAAAGTAATTACAAAAGATTTAAAACACTTGTAATTAATTTAACTCAAAATTATCAGATGTTATTTTTTATCAAACTTTAGTTCATTTTATAGTCTAAGCCTACAGTAAACTTACAAAGGTCACCTCATATTCTAATTTTGTCTTCAAAGGTTACCTAATAGTCGGATACTTTTATAATAAATTTTTTCAATAAAATGACTTTCGAGCCCGTTATAAATACCATAAATACAAGTAAATATTTTTAAGTGGTAAGTTGTAGGCAGGTAATTTTTATTACGTGTTAAACTTCATATAGATTTCTATTAGACTACAAGTTATAGTCCCTTAAAAAGTAATTTTGTTTACTTTAAAGCTAAAAAGCAGTATTAATATTATCTAATATTCCTTTGGAGATATGTCATGCAAGTTATCAATCATAGGAATAGTGTCTATGAATTCATGGGAGCATTAATTAAAGATATTTTTTTAAACATTTTAAAGACATGTGAGCTCTATTTTTATGACAACTAAATCATGATTCTGATAAGAAGTTGAGTTTCTCTCATTAATTAATCCTTTTATATATTATTGAAAACTTTTATTATTATCTATTGGCAAAAGTTGTCTGTAATTAAAAGTACAGTACGGAAAATAGTAAGATTAGATCATAAGTTTTCATTTTATGCTTTATTTTATTTTCAAAGCATTTAATAATTTAATCGCATAAAAGTTATGATATAACCAAACCTTTGATATCCAAAGAATATTTAACTTAAACAAAATACTTTTTTACTTATTAACGAGTAAGAGTAGAAACTTTTCTAAATAAAAAATGTAGCCGTTCTGCTGGAAATGTTGCAGCTCCAATTATCACCATGCATATATATTCTGGATCAGTATTGTTAGTACTCACCAAATATAAAATTCTAGATTGGAGAACATTCTAGAAATACCGAGAAATACATTCGCCATATACTCCCATTATCACATTATAAAGCCTTTTTTTATAAGCCTATAGCCTTTTTTATAGGCTTCTATGGAATAATTTTATTTTTTGTTTCCTTCCATCATATATATACATCGTTGGATTCAGTTATTTGAGCTTAATCTGATATCAAACTCGTCCAGATCTGATAATCAGATAAGAGCATCTAAATATACGCAAATTATCCATATACTGTATATCAAAAGGATATATGGATATATAACAGGGTATCCAGAGTGGTCAGGCTCGTTTTGTCTGGTCTGGTCTAGTGTGGTATCTAATTACTGTCTACTAACAATATCGATTCAGAATATATATGTGTTGCGGTAATTAGAGCTGCAACAGTTTCGGCAGAAAAGCCAAAACAACTTTTATGATACATTTACAATAGATTAATGAGAACAAACAATTTTGCAAAAGAATTTCTATTTATAGCCATAATATTTTTTCTAAATCTAAACTAAATTCCATAGCGAAATGAGACAATAATTGTAATAAAGTTATGACACGCGACACTTGCTAAGTAAAGTGATCCCATGTTAAGTCTTGAAATGCGGTAGAACTTCAATGAGTAACTTCTACTGAAGAATGCTCTTCTCCTCTAAGCCAGCTTTTAATAGTAGCTGACTCGGAGCCACTTTCCCGATACTCAAAACAGGATTGGTGAGCATGTTGGGCATGTTGGCGAACATTTGCATCTAAAGAGATGCTAAACTTTGTTTCTCGACTACACTTTTCTACTGTGCAATTGGAAGCTATATTAGTCAGCGAACAATACACTCTATTTCTGAGAGACCTTAAGAGAGTTGAGCTAACAGTTAATCAACTATAATAAATGTTTCGTAATTAGATATTAACTCATCTGATCCTATTTGAGATTAGATTTGTCTTAAGTATTAATTTTTGATATGATAGATGTTTAAGGTAAATAGCAAATAGTAACATGTTATTAGTTTAGTAAAACTGATGATAAATGATTTATAAGTACGAATGTTTATATTGCTTTATTTTATTTTTCATTGTAAATAATTTGCTTTGATTTTGTGCCTCTTGGAGAAGACGTATTATATTATAATTATCTATTTCCTTATATGTGAAAAAATAGCACCAATCAGTGTCTTAATCAAAGAGTTATCCAAAAGCGATAGTGAGCTGGTCTACAAAAAATATTTTACACCTTTGGATATATTAAAGTGAAATTTTCTGTTCAGAATTAAAATCTTTTATGAAATAAATAAAATATGATTAAAAAATGGGACTTTTTATGGCAAGTTTGTTGACTAAATTATTACTAATGGCCGGTATCGGGAATTATGTGGTCCAAGAGTCAAAATTTGTGATTATTAAGTCTGAAATGAGTGAATCTATGAAAAGACATGCTTTGGGCACAGCTATGGTTGCTTTTGAAGAGCCCGGGATTCCAGTGAATTCAAAGAAGTCAGATATTGCTATCAAATTGTCGTCAGAATTTGACGAACAATATGGTAGACATTGGTTTTGTTTAGTGGGTCCGCCAGGCTTTGTGTCTCATTTCGATTATGTTGAGGGAACTCTCTTGTGGTTCTCTTATAAAGACATTCAAGTCATAATGTTTAGATTGGCTAAACAGTCTCAAACTGATATAATCAGGTACTCATTCTTTTTACATAATTATTATCTATTCAATCAATGCTTACTTTTAGTCAATATTCATTCAAATTAAGGCAATTGTCGTTTAATCACTTTAATAGTTGCTTAAAAACTAATTAAATTTTGGTTTTAACATGTTTTGAAACTAATTGACTTATTTATTATATTATGTGGTATTTGCTTTGCATGTTCAGTAACTTTAAGGAGAGGTGGCTTCGGGCCTATTTTGATAGATCTGTATATATTTTTATCAGTTATAACTTAATTTATTTAACTGCTTATTATCTTAAGTGTTATTCTTGAAGTTTTACTTTATTTAAATTATTTTACAACCGAATTAATTAGAATAAAATTTGATAGTTTTTAAATCGATATAAATAAGATACGCCTCTCATTAAGATTAGCTAAAGGTGTTATATTTGATGTACTATACAGTGCATATCAATTGTCATGTCATTACTCAATCAATTTCAAAAACTAATATGAATTGACTTAAAAGCTTGAAATAGATTTGAAATAAGAGCACAATTTTTTAAGTGTTTTACACTTATTTCAATGGGATATTGTTTTTACTGTGACATAAATCAATTCTATAGTAATGATGGTCACAACTAGGGTTGCATAGGGTGTAATTACATATAAATTACAGTGGTAAATTAAACGTAATATTACACTCGAAAAAGATTATTACGCGTAATATTGCAACCCTAGTCACAACCGATATAATTGTCAGAATTTAACAAATTTAAGTGTTGGCAAATAAATTCAATCAATTACTAGAGAATAACAAATACTTAATAATAAAGAATAGTTTATATGATTGTTGTTCTATTATTATGAGGCGGGACTTCAATATCACCATTATTTAAATATTATTTATGTTTTATTTTGCATTCATTTTTGGATTCGTCCTGAAGATTGTTTATGATACCAATAACTAGAGATGTCTTAAAAAATTTAAGATAAAAGAACAGATTTGACTGAAGCTTCCTTTATTTGAGTCCTTCATCTCTAAAATATGCACATAATTAGGACTTTCAGTAAAGTCTCATCTCATGTCTTCATTGACTTAAGTCCGAAAAGTGTTCCTCATTTTCATTGGAAAATATTTAACATTTAAAAAACGTTAGGAAACATATTTCAAGTTTTAATAATAAATATATAAAAAGACAATATTTTTGTGTCCTTAGACAGACTTCAGTTTGAGAACTCATTTTTATAAATTGCAAATCAGGTTCCAAAACAATACTTTAAGTAAAGCATTGGAATAAAAGCTAATATGATATAAAAATTTTCTGTATTTAAGTTTCAATCATTTAATTTAATTGAAAGGATTTCTTTTTTTTCAGTTATTACTTTATTATTAAATCTTAAATAAAAACACTCATTAATCAGTGGTAGACAACAATTCTTTGACAACACGAATAAAAGTACTGGCAGTTAATTATTATTATACACTATTGTACAATACTTTAGCAAAGCATATGCGGTAAAAATAAAAAAATTATTTCATTTCAAAAAATAATGGATCAATATCTGGGCAAACAATTAAAAGTTCACTAAATCAGAAAACACATTGATTTCTGGTTTACTGAACCGTTAAATAACGAAAAAATTGAATCTAAGGACTCAATCAAATTCTCTTTAATGAGATTTTTAAAAGAAAATAAGTTATTCTTTGTTATTAAGAAAAATTGTGAATTTATTTGTTTTATTGAATTTAATTTATTTTCCAAACAAGTTCTAAATAATTGTTAATTTGATTCTTAAACCTTTTATGGACTGCTATGAAAAATAATAATTATCTTAATTGACTTATAGTTTTAGTGAACCCCTTCATAAGTTAGTTAATACTCGATATAGTGCTACAGTTATTCATCACAGACACAAACATTCTTAAAATATTCTGATATTTAGTATCATTTCTGATACTAAGTAATCACTAATGAATTAAATCTTCAAAACTTATTACAGATGAGTTTTAAACTCTTTTTAATGTTAGTCACATTGAAGTATTTGGTTTTACATTTTAATAACTATGATCTTTGTTAGCACTGTCGTAGTGAGCTTTTTTGGTTAAGTGGGCTAAATCTTAAAAATTCACTTTTAACGTTGAGTTTTGTTGAAAACATTTTATACCATAAAAATATTGCAATCATTTTTAGCAATTTCAATAAAAAACTTATATTAATTTATTAATAAAGCAATTTCTCTTTCAATCGAAGTAGGAACAATTTGAAATCCTTTGGGGAGATATACCCCCCCCCCATAGCCACCCTCTGGCTACGGCTGTGTCTGTTATCGTCTTGCAAGAAATCACACATAACTATATTAATTGATTTCTAGCTCTACTACTAGTAGTATTATTATTGTATTTGATATGATATCAGACTTTTGAAAACAGGTTCAAACAGAAAAGTAATACTTTATATTTGAATTCCTATTCTTCATAGCAGTTTATTCACATATTAGTTAAATCCCAGCGCACGATAATTGTTAAAAATTTGTTAAAAATAATTTTCTGGTACTCATGCAATCATATTATACAATATAACGAGAAAATATTGAGTAAATATTTTAAAAATACCAAGTTCTGTCAGCCTTTAAGAAATCAAAACATTAACGTTTTTGAGCATCTGTTTATAATGAGGTTATTTGAATGGTATTTTACAAGAATTTACTGGTAATCAAAAAACTGACACTTTTGTGAAGCATTCAAATAACTTCAATATAATAGAAGTTTTCTATACAAGTTTGAAGTCCATAAAAAGAAAACACTGGAAATTAATATTACTCTTTAGGCAATAAAGTTTGAAAAAGTAATTTTTATAATCAAACAGTTTTGAAAGTTAGAAATTAAAACTAAAAAAACAAGATTTACTTATATTATCGCTTTAAATATAGTAATCATTATCTAAAATTATTACTTTTCTTCTAAGTTTTATGTTTATAGTTTTGAAAATTGCAGTTTTCGTGAAAAACTATTTAATAAAATAAAGTTTTAGCGGCAAAAATGTTACTTTTTTACCGATCATATTCTAAAATCAAGTTGAGATTAACATATTAGTGCTTATTTGGTGCTTAGCCAGTGATAAAGCCATGGGTAAGAATTTTGAGGATTCAAATTTAGGTTCAAATTATAAAAACTTTACTTTTAGTGAAGCCTGTATTCAATAATTAATATAATATGGAGTTTAATCGATGTCTCAGCGCTGGTGTTTATAATATAACACTTTTATTTCGTATATTTTACATGCTTTGCCCCACCAAACAAAGTATCCTAAATATGGCACTGCTGGTCCTTAACAGTTGATTAGTTTATCTTTTAAAGAAAAACTAAAATCTTTTTCACTTTTATCTTAATTTCATATTTAACTGTTATATTTTAGAAAATAAACCGTTTTATTACAGTATACTCTTTAAAAAGCTTACTCGTCAGGTATTTAGAAAATAGATTCAAGTATTCGAATGTTTGTTCTAACATATGATTAAAATGTTTAATTTATTCGATGATGAAAAATATTATCAATTTAGATATTCAGTGACTTTACTTTTAAGCTATAGCTTGAATAATTTGAAGCTTCTCTTAGAACCTTATTATTTCGTGACTACCACTTTTCAAACATTATAGTGTTCATTACATTTATAGTTCTGGTATTTTAAGTGACTATTAGACTGTAGAGTGTTATACAGTTTATCCTCGTTATAGTGAAGAGTTACAAGTTGTTAAAAAGTTACTTTCGTGTTATCATTTGAATTAAACATCTCAAGAAAGCATAAATTTTAATTCGTCACTTTTATTGACTGGAACAGCACAATGTACTATAATAGTGCTTAGAAAGCCTCCGACTTTCAGATCAATTTTTCATAAGAACAGTTTTAAATTTTAATTTTAAAAAATTCTAATTCAACAATTGTGTAGTGTATAAAAATTTTAATATTGTTTTACAGATGAGTTGAAAAAGTTTATAAATACTAATTCATTGAAATTCATTGAAAAGACGATCTTTCATTCATAGAAGTTCCAGAAATTTTAAATTTTACGTTAATTTAAGATAATTTTTCACTTATTATTTATTAATATGTTGTTTATGATAAGTCAAGACATATGATATATCCGTTATATCTATCAGTATAAACATCCTATTTGTAGAAATACATATTTCCCATAAATTTGTAAATATCTTATTTCACTAAAACATTGCTTTAAAATTTAAAGGCTTATGTATCGAAAAACTGAGTACTTTAGTAATATGTTTATTATCTATTTAGGAAACTCTTAGCAAAAACTAACTTAAACTATCAATAATTATCATTTGAAGTCAGAATCCTTTTCCTTATAAACTTTCTGCCAATGGTTATGATAAACTTTCTTTTAATTATAGATATCAACAGCGATGTAATTTCTAGTAATAAATATTTTTTACCGGTAATATTAAGTAACATATTAAGTATTTACTACTGAAAGTTATTAATACAGATTGAGAGTTATTATCCAAACTGTAATAAAATTAAAAGTTAAACTTTGCTAAGTTTTAAGTATGAAACTCGATTACAGATATTAAACGGTTTTATAAATATTTTTAGATTAGATATTTGTCATTATTTTTCAGCATTTAAAAAGTTTAAAAATTATAGATAAATAATTGTCAACAATTTTAATTATATCATTACCAAAGTCTTTCTTTTTCGGCATTTAATTCCTCAAAATTTGATTCGTGATTTCGGACTTAGAATAGAAAAATTTCTTAAAGCGTTTTGGAAGTAAAAATTGAAAATTTATTGCATAAAACATAATAATGTTTTTAACACCTATGAATTTTTTTAAGCTCAAGAGACTGTTAAATCGAATGACATTATCTTAAGGGTAGTCATTCTTATCCATTTATCTGAGAGCCTGCAACGGCTTACTCGAAAGCTCAACGGGAGGATAACTTTCAAAAATTTTAAAAATCGAGGGGTTAAAGCTCAATAGTTTTCTGAGACCACTTTTGGGCAAATTATTTTTACCGAACAAAGTTTTTTAGAATAATTTTCGCACCAAATTTTCTAATATATTTTTTCAGAGAAAACCAGTGCAATGTAGTGAAAAACTCATCGTTTTACTAACGAGTAAGAAATATTCCTTAAAAATGCGTTTTCGGACTAAATTTTTTTTAAACATTTGCAAACAATCTTTAGTTTCGATAAATAACATGAAATATGAAATTATAACAAAAACTTCAGTTAATTTTGAAAAGATATAGGAATTGAGCAAAAAATGCAACTAAACATCAACATAAATATAGTCTTACTTTACTCTTTATTTTACATAAGATTGGAGTAAATTTAATTGAAAAAATTGTGATTTCTAAAAAATAGAGATTTTTACTAAAGCGTAAATTTTTAATCACTATATCAAAACACTGTTAAAATTATTAAAAATAATATTCTAAGCAATAAAGTATTGAATACATCAAATACTTATATAATGAATTGTTAAAGTTTGCTAAAGTGTTATTTAAATTGTGTTCAATTTATCATTTGTCGAACTATTCAATTGGCAAATAATAAGTGGACCACGAATTTAACTTATAAATAGGTGAGAAAAGTTACAAAATTGCTGTAAAACCACATGAGAAGAACAATTTTTTACTTTAGTTTTCTCATCCGAAACGAGTTTAAACTTGCCTTAAGTTAGGTT
>JAQGCH010002552.1:0-12390 GCA_034699485.1 Nanhermannia elegantula
TTCCATTTGTTATGAGTATATTTGTTGGTTTCAAATCTCTGTGAATTATGGGTGGATTGAGTTTATGCAAGTAATCAACACATTCTAGAATTTCATGAAATAATTCACAGGATATATAATATTCTATTGATGTCATAGTTTCGAATGGTTTTCTATTAAATTGATTTTGTTTCTTTGCTAAAACATCCCGTAATGTATTAATACATAATTCCATTTGAATATAAAGTATAGCATTTTCTTCAATCCAGGATGACTTGTATTGTACTGTATAAATGTTTTCCAATTTTGACATTAGTCTGATTTCCTTTAAACATTTTTCTTGTAACTGTTTAGAAAGTCCTAACAAATACATATAAATTTTATTTATTTTAGGTTAGATATATTTTAAATAAAGATGTTAAATTATTTCGATTAATTCCTTAGTTAAATAAGATGAATTTATTTAGCTTGAATTTATGGCTATAAGTAGTGATGATAATGCTCTGTGCTCGTGCTCGGTGCTCACTTTTTGGAGGTGCTCGAGCATCGAGCACCAAGTCATCAAAATTGATAGGTTTAAAGGCTCTTTTAACGCAAAATTTGTTAATTTTATTTGAACTCTAATTTTATTTTCATATTCATTTGCTAATTAATGATGCTTATTAATAGAATTCCCTGAAAACATACTTTATATTATGAAATAAACGTACTTAATATTGGAAAACATTTATACTTGCTAAATAATATGGAAAAAGGTGTAAATTAACTAAAACTTGGTGCTCGTGCTTTCCACTGAGCACCAAATGCTCGAGCACTTAACATTACTGACTGTAAAAATAAAATTAATATAAATATTATTTTAATAATTAAAGTTACATTTAAACGAAAAAAGTGTATCCAAGAATTAATGGAATTATTTTCGCACGAGAGGCAGAAAACACAAATTATAAATAATACTTTTCTCTTCCGTTGTTTTTATAGTATAATTAATGAGTTTCTTGTCTCACTCTAATAACATTTATATTCATGTTATCTCATACAGAAGATTCACTTATAGAATGGAAGAAATAATTCTACAGTTCTGTACACTTGAATGAGAATGAAGAAGAGGCTCTGCTTCAAAGTGTTAAAGCATATAATGCTTTACTCTGTGTTTTATGAATAAGAGTTATGTCTTATAAGCTTTAACACTTTGAAGCATAGGCTCCTCTTCTTCATTCGCATTCATTTTAAAAACATACACTACAATTAGAAGCGAGAGGTCTTATGTAACTTCTAATATAGCTATATTTTGTATATTATTAAAACTTAAATTTAAGTTAAATATAACTGTAATAAAATTTTATGCCAAATCCACTATAATTTTAAATTATATCACCATTTCATGGAAAAAACTATTTTATTTAATCCCCGCCGCCAAGTGTGATACATCATTAGATTCAGATCATCAAGCTGATTAGCTTGATAAATCAGCTGAACACATTCGACTAGAACTTTGCTACATTGTTCAACTCGCGATTGAAATGGCAAACCTCGGTAATGTCAAATTAATCAGCTCGATAAACTAATTCTAAAGATGTATAATACTTGGCAGTGGAAATTAATCATAACTTTTATTTCCATAAATCGGGAAATAAATAAAAAATTACGGAATACTACGGTTGTAAGAATCACAACCGCTTAACAAATGAAAACGTTTAAAAATTGCTATAACTAGAATATAATATTAGATTATTATATAAAAATTATAATAATCCTGTTATTTTAGAGCTTAATTATTGTGAATATAACATTCTAGACTTAGGAGAACTTAATATTTTTTGATGATAAACAATAATATTTAAGGTTTTAGATTTTTGAAAAAATTCAATATATTTATTAAAACTTTAATAAATTTATGAATGAAATTGCCTTTGTAAAAATTCAATAAATTCTCCAACGCTATATGCAGCAGATCAGAATACCTAAGCTAAATTGTTTGTTTTAAATGAGGAAGCTAACCTTTAAATTTGATTCTTTTTACTGCATAATCTTCTTGCTCAAAGTAATGAAACACTTTATAGACTTCTCCAAAACTTCCACTTCCTATCATTTCTTTCTCTTCAAATTCATGTTCATAACGCCCAAAATTTGCAAATTCACTTACACTTTTGTTCAAAAGCATTGAAACTTTTCCTTTATTAATATCTGATTCAATTATCTCTAAATCTATGGTATCTTTCGTGACATTGAGATAATGTGCAAAAATTTGATCAAATGTATTAAACGCTGTTTCCTTTGGTTTATATAATGCTTCACTCTCTTCTCCACAATTTCCCCAAACATAGAAAACATTCTTATCTGAAACAGCAATTGAAATATCCCAACGATAATGTGCTAAAATATCAATAAATTTGATGGATTGATTCAACTTTTTAGGATTTAATAATTTTTCTTGATCTCTGTTATCAATTCCTAGTTGTCCATCAGTGTTATTTCCAAAAACGTAAATCCCTCCATCACTTGATAACAACATATTATGATATGAGCCACACATTATTTTCTCAATAACAGTATTATTAATCATTTTTATTAGAATTGGCTTATTGCATTTCTTTTTGGATTTAATAAAGGTAAATAATAGTTTATTAGTAACACCCAATTGCCCCCAATAGTTTGAACCCCAGCTGTAAACCTTTCCGCTTTCTGTCAACGCTAATGAATGACAAAAACCACAAGAAATCTGTTTAACTTTTTCTCCTCCAAAGCCCATTATATGATGTGGTGTTGAAACCACTAAATTATCACTTCCGTTACCAATTTGTCCGTAATGATTCCAACCCCATGAATAGACTTCTCCACTAATAGTCAATACAATTGTGTGCCAATAACCACAATAAATTTCGATAATTTGATTATTAATCAAAAACTCATTTAATACTGGTTTATACTGTATGCGGTCGTTCTTTCCTAATCCTAAACATCCATTTTCATTCCAACCCCAACAATAAAATTTTTTATCAGTTGTGCGCGCGATTACGTGAAAATAGCTATTTTTGAAATCAATAATTTGTTTGTGGCTTAAGTCTTGATTTAATGTTAATTCATTAACTTTATTTTCATGCCCAAAACCTAATATACCATTAGTATTCTCACCAATACAATAGACGATATCATCTTTGGTAACCAGAAATGCGTTTAGACTATCATTAATATCTTTGAAAACATGAAGGAGTTTAGCAGTTTCTTTAAATTCATTAAATATATTGAAATTTTGAATAAAGAGTTTAATTTCTTTTTCAGCCATTTTCCTTTGTTTTTCGTAAATTAAACATTTATGAGCTATCTCGTCAACTAAGTTTACTTATTTATTAAACATACTTCATTAATCTCATGGCATATCTAATCACAAAAGCAATAAAACGCCTAATTATTTATTAATTAAAGAAATGAACATGTACATTTTATAGTTGAGATATAAACAGTTTATCTCGTATTCAAAAAATAATTTTAGTGTAAATTGAGTTAACCAATATTTATTTAATATTATAATAAGGTTTATCAGCTTTTGCTGACACAAATATTTTACAAAAATACAAAGAAAGAGCATTTCATTATTAACATAATTTTTATTCAAATTGAGATAAAATACAATTACTAATTAAATTTGAAAACAATTCTAGTGTAAGATTATGAAATTTTGAGGCCTTAATAATTTGTTTATTTATTAATAATATCTTGAAATTGATAACAGTTTAAAATTAACTTTTACTATAATATTAGTTATTCATAATTCTGAAAAAGCATTCAAAATGCGCATTGAATAGAATTTTATAAAAATTAATTTTATAACTATTAACTACATCTTTAATTTTATTTTTGACTAAAACCGAGCCTTTTATAGTCCGGTGAAATTCATTGTATGAAATCCGGACATCACAATCTAATACCGGACACTTGGTAACCGGAATTTTATGTCTCTAGCTATAATTTTAAGCATTTGTGGTATAATTGTTTCTTATTTTGTTAAAAATTGTTGTGTATGAGCTCAATTTATGCTTACAAGCTAGAGAAAGCAATTTATGTACAGGCTAACCAGTTTATAATGAAACAGTAGGGACTGGGCAAAAATTTTACTATAAAAGTGTATCAATATAAAAGTTTTAAATTATAATTTTACCTCGTAAATATTTGCGGCTTTAAATGGCAAATATTTATACGCCTATAATAGTGATAACTTTTTTCTAGTAAAATATTGGTTAAAATTTTCATTAATAGACTTATCATTGATTAACAAATTTTTCAACTCATTTTCAATAAGTTTAATATCTAAATACCAAAAGCATTTTTGTTGCAATATTTTTTCACAATCAGGTCTTATGTTAGTTAATAGAATCATCATTTCTTTAATTAAATTTTTGACATTTGAATACTTTTCCCTCAATAAAGCATCAGTGACTGAGAGAGATATTGAGCTATAAATTAAAATCAGAGAATGTTTTAAAATAAAATAATGTTATTTATATGTCTAAAACTCACGCATTTATATCGATATCAAAGATTTCTTGTGCAATAACAGCTAAACTATAAATATCTGCTTTTGTGTCATAATTTCTTCCACTCTGTACTTCAGGTGCTATATATTTAATAGTTCCCAAACCCTGAGTGTGTGACTGCTGGTCAAACATATGTAGTTCTGATAAACCAAAGTCTGCTATCTTTATAAATCTGCCATTACTTCCATTTGTTATGAGTATATTTGTTGGTTTCAAATCTCTGTGAATTATGGGTGGATTGAGTTTATGCAAGTAATCAACACATTCTAGAATTTCATGAAATAATTCACAGGATATATAATATTCTGTTGATGTCATACTTTCGAGTGGTTTTCTCTTGAATTCAATCGGTTTTTGTATTAGAACATCCTTTAAATTAATGAAACATAATTCCATTTGGATATAAAGAATTGCATTATCTTCAATCCAGGATGACTTATAATGTACCACATAATCGCTTTGCAATTTTGACATAATTTTGAGGCCGTTTATGAACTTATCTCTTATAAATTTTGAAAGTTCTAAATTAATATATAATTTATTTATGAGTGTTCTAAAGTTTGCTTAAATACATTTAAATAATATAAAAAATGAGCTAACCTTTAAAATTTACTTTTTTAACAGCATAGTATTTTTGTTCAATAGAATGAACCGCTTTGTAAACTGTACCAAAACTTCCTCTGCCTATTAGTGCCTTCTCTTCAAAATCATTTCTATAACGACCATAATTTGAAAATTCAAGTTCTCTTAGTGCTGATTCTGACATAAATGATTTTATTTTTATTTTAACTGTATTTTCGAAATTTATGGCTTTATTTGTAATCTGAAAATAATCTGCATATATTTCTTCAAATGACATGAAATTGGTTTCTTTTGGTCTTAAAATTTCAATTTCTCCACATTTACCCCATATATAGAATATATTCTCATTTGATATTGAAATTGAGGTACTATAATACGTTGATATATCTATGAATTTGATAGATTTATTAACTAATTTAGGGGAAAATATGATCTTCTTATCACCAGTACCAAGTTGTCCCAAATTGTTATATCCGAACACATAAATATCTCCCTCACGCGATAACAATAAACTATGATTTAAGCCGCAACTTATTTTCTCAATAACTATTCCTTTCATATTTATAAGTATAGGTTCATTTGATTGTTTTATCGAATGAAATAACCTTACTATTGATGAATTATTAAAAACACCCAATTCTCCCCTCTCATTACAACCCCAACTAAAAACACGCCCGGTTTCTGTCAGTGCTAAAGTATGATTAGAACCACAAGAAATAGCTTTTATTTTCTCTCCATTGAAACAATTCAAATGTTGTGGTATTAAAGCATTAATTCCATTCCCTTTCTTTCTCCATTGGTTTTTACCCCACGAATAGACTTCTCCAGTAATTGTCAATACAACTGAATAAAAAGCGCCACAATATATATCTATGATGTGTTTTCCACTCAAGTATTCATTCAATTCTGGTGTATATATATCTTTATCATCTTTACCATTACCTAAACTTCCATAATTATTTAGACCCCAAGTAAACAATTTTCCATCAGCTGTGCGAGCAATTACATGAAAATAACTATTTTTAAAATCAACGATCTGTTTATTACTCAAATCCGGATTTAAAGTCAATTCCTTTACTTTATATTTGTGACCAAAACCTAATGTACCGAAGATATTAGGACCAGTACAATAAACTTTATCGTCATTTGTAACAAAAAATACACTTCTCTTTTCATTAAAATAGTAATGTTTAAAAACATACAAAACTTTGATTTTAATTATGAAATTTTCATTTAAATTCAATTCATTAATTACATTGAACTTTTTAATAAATAAATGTTTCACATTTTCAACCATTTTTGCTAACAATGCACAATACTTTTATTCGCGTTCATATCTTATCCGCATTTGATAAAACACGAGTAAAACATGAGAGTAGCATAAAACACAAATAAGAGACAGACATTTTCGTGATTTGTTTTATTTTTGTGTTATAAAATCTTGAACCGCTGATTTCTGTTTTTTATTAGAAGTTAATCACGCGCTGAATCTCAAAATTATTTATTGTATATGGATTTATAAAAGACCATGTGCATTCTAAAGGATTACACAGAAGTTACTGCTCATTTTTGAGATATTTGTATGATTGAGAGTGCGTGTTTAACATCTAATTTAAAACAAACAAGCAGACATGCACATAAAGAACAAGCTCCAGAAAATACTTGTCTCTGATTTTTATTCTATTAATTTCGGTCAAATTCGGTTAGATAAAGAAACCCATCGGGTTTCTAACGCTATTTTTTTCAGTAAATTGTTTTCTAGAGAAAATTTTTATAAATTAATTTTGTGTCAATTTATCTAGCATATTATTTTCGAAATGCTGTTCCATTGATACAATATGTTGATATGGAAAATTTATTTCTGTACAATAAATAGATGATGTTAATTAAACTTTAATAAAATAAGAAAAAATAAATTACAATGTTTAAAATTCGACAAAAAAACATGAAAATTGGGGGCCTTAAAATGGGATAATTTATGTTTTTATGCATATTTATGACTGCTGATATTATTTCAGCTTAATTTAAAATTTCGGGAAACCGGGAGATTCCCGTAAGTCTTGTCTCTACTAATTAGAAAAATTAAAACAATATAATCTCAGTACTGCTACAATTATAAAAATAAATTCTAAATTGATTGTTTATTTTATTTTATGAACTTTTAAAAATTATAATTAATTTGCAACTTTATTGCATTGTTACAATTTTTAATTAATTTATTTTGAATAAAATATTGACTGAAATTTTCTTCAATAGATATCGGATTAGTTAAGAATGTTTTCAAGTCATATTCAATATGCTTAATGTCTAAACACCACAAACTTTTGATATTTAATATTTGTTCACAATTAGGTCTTGAATGCTTAAAAAATGTCATCATTTCTATAATTAATTTTTTTGCATTCAAATGCTTTTGAATCACTAATGAATTATTGTTTAAAAGGATTGAAGATCTGTGTAAAAAAGGAAATATCTTAATATAAAATTTAAAAATTTTAATAATCAAATCTTACGCATTTATATCGATATCAAAGATTTCTTGTGCAATGACAGCTAAACTAAAAATATCTGCTTTTGTGTCATAATTTCTTCCACTCTTTACTTCAGGTGCTATATATTTAATAGTTCCCAAACCCTGAGTGTGTGACTGCTGGTCAAACATATGTAGTTCTGCTAAACCAAAGTCTGCTATCTTTACAAATCTGCCATTATTTCCATTTGTTATGAGTATATTTGTTGGTTTCAAATCTCTGTGAATTATGGGTGGATTGAGTTTATGCAAGTAATCAACACATTCTAAAATTTCATGGAATAATTCACAGGATATATAATATTCTATTGATGTCATGGTTTCAATTGGTTTTCTATTAAATTGATTTCGTTTCTTTGCTAAAACATCCCGTAATGTATTGATACACAATTCCATTTGAATATAAAGTATAGCATTTTCTTCAATCCAAGACGACTTGTATTGTACTGTATAAATGTTTTCCAAATTTGACATTAGTCTGATTTCCTTTAAACATTTTTCTTGTAATTGTTTAGAAAATTCTAAAAATTAACGTAATTTACATTAATTCTTTTAATTCTTGTAACATTCTCAATTTATCTTATATAACTATGGAGTTTTTCGATAAAATGTTTTTCCCAAAAGAAAACAAGTGAAAAAAATTTGGCGCTAAAATTTTTTTATAAAGTTTTTGGCACGAAATGTAATTTTTAATACAAAATTGTCTCAGAAAACTGCTGAGTTTTGGCTGGGCTTGATTTTCTGGCTTTTTGCGAGCTATCCCCACCCTTGGAAAAATGGAAACTGGGAAAGATTGCATGCTGGACTGAATCTTTATAAAATGTAAAGTGGGAACCAACAGATATTTAACTAAAATTAAAAGAATTTAATAAAAACCAAAAAGTATTAAGAAATTTATTTTTCAAGAATCTTTAAGACTCGACTATTGATGTTGATCTGGTAATAGAAGTAATTATGCAAATCTGTTATATATCTAATAGTTATTGATGTAATTTTTGTTTATCTAGTTAGCATTTTATTTAAAATGTGCGAAATTTTCATGAAATTACTTATACAGTAATATCTTAAAGCAACAAACCTTTAAACTTGATTCTTTTTACAGCATAGTATTCTTTCTCGATGTAATGAAACGCTTTAAAGACATCTCCAAAGCTTCCACTTCCTATGATTCCTTTCTCCTCGAATTCATGTTTATAACGACTAAAATTTGATATTTCAGTCTCACTATTTTCCATATACATTGAGCCATCGCTTGAATTTTCATGTATATCCCCTTTAATTGAAGTAATTGTTTTTGCGCTACTTTTTCTAATAATCTCTATGGTGTTAATTGTGACATTGAAATAATGTGCAAAAATTTGATCAAACTTATCAAACTCTGTTATTTCTGGCTTGAATACAGAATCACTATCATCTCCACAATCTCCCCATATATAGAAATCATTCGTATCTGAGACAGCAATTGAAATATCCCACCGAAAATTGGCAGAAATATCAGTAAATTTCTCTGAATGAACTACCCTTTTAGGGATTAGCTCTACACGTGTCTCCTTATCATTATTTCCGAGTTGGCCTTCAATATTCATTCCAAAAGCATAAATATCTCCATCACGTGATAGCAACAAATTGTGATATGAACCACAACTTATTTTCTCAATAATTATGTTATTCATTTTTATAAGAATTGGTTTATTTGATTTCTCTATTGGTTTAAATAAATTCATTAATGATTTATTAGTAACACCCAATTGGCCCCATTCATTAGAACCCCAGCTGTATACGCGACCGTTTTCGGTTAGCGCTAATGAATGGCAAAAACCGCAAGAAATTTCTTTCACTTTTTCTTTATCGAAACCCTTAACATGATATGGAAGACAAACCTCTTTATTATTATATCCATCTCCAGTTTGCCCCCATCCGTTCCAACCCCATGAATATACTTCACCACTAATAGTTAATATAACTGTATGCCAATAACCACAACAAATATCTCTAATTTTTATATTACACAAGAATTCATTCAGTTCTGGTTTATGTAGTTCACAATCATTTTTGCCTTTACCTAAACATTCATTTTCATTCGAACCCCAACAAAAAAATTTTCCATCAATTGTGCGCGCGATTACATGATAATAACTATTCTTGAAATCCATAATTTGTTTATAACTCAAGTCTTCATTTAATGTAATTTGATTTACTTTATTTTGATGTCCAAAACCTAAGAAACCACTTCTATTACGACCGAAACAATATACTTTGTCATCATTTGTAACCAAAAATACATTAGTTTTATCTTTAATATCGCGGAAGATATGTAAATATTTAACACTTTCTTTAATATTTTTATCATTTATTTTTTTAAATACTTCTAAATTTTCAATAAAATTTATATTTAATTTTTGAGACATTTTTCTTTGGTTTTCATTTAAAAAATACATGTCCATCAAACCTGTTTATCTTTATTTCTTATTTAATTATCTTATCCTAATAAATATAAAATGATATAATTTTTTTATCACAATATTTTTATTACAATGAAATAATTACTTTTAATGAAAATTACAAATGAACCCCTCAATTCTGTAGAATAGAGACCAAATATGTACAATAGGTTCAAAGCAAAAGTCCAAAAATATTGGATAAAATTGATTGGATCTGATACTAACCAATGCAAAATATTTTGCATTGGTTAGTATCAGATCCAATCAATTTTATCCAATATTTTTGGACTTTTGCTTTGAACCTATTGTACTTTTGGCAACCGGAATTACACTCTGTTTTGACAAACGCAAGCTAAAATTATAGTTTTATGAAGGTTGTTTCTGTTCTGATTAGGGTGTTAGTTCAGGGTTAAGATATCTTATAACCAGAGCTGTGAATTATCGGGAATTCCCGGTCTTTTTCCTTAAGTTAAATCATCGGGAGATTAATATTAGAGCTTCAGTTATCATATTGTGGTTCAAAAAAACATAGTTCAAAAGTCCCGATTTTCCCGATTTCATAGGTTTTAATTTATCCCGCCCGATTTGATACATTTTAAGGTTTATGTCCCGATTTAAAGGGGTTTTACCTTAATTTTTAATAAAATCCAAACAAAAATAAATAAAAATTTCAAATCTTTAATACTGTAATCTATTATAAGTTTCTAATTGATGCCTATTTTTCATTTTATTAAATTTTGAACATATAAAATAGTTAAAATAGTTTATTTGATTCGCTATTTTTTGAGTAGAAACAAGTTTTTCATATCAACATTTCTTAGAAATAACTCTTTATAAAAGGTATTTCAATGAGATTAAGCTAAATCCGAGGTCATATATTTCTAAAGATTAACAATTTGAACACTTTGTTTGATTTTTGTAGTCTTAGAAGTAATTTAGATTTCATGCTAACTCTATTCATTAATAAATAAGTCAAATGTAGTAATGTTGTGATGATTTAAAACTATTTATTGAAATATAATTTTGTAATTAATTAATGAATGGGGAAAAATAAGACTAGTTTTAGTTATAGACTGAATAAAGTGGTCAAAAGTAATAGTGATTTTACTACAGATGGTCTAAAACTATATTGTGTTGTTTGTGACAAACCTATTAACGTGACTGAAAAACATCTCAAGAATAGAGTTGACGATCATTTTCAAAGTGATATTCATAATAAAAAGAAATCAGAGAGAGCTCAAACTGGTGATAATCAGTTTCAGCCTTTAATTGCCAATGCATTGAAGTCATCTCAAGAAAAGCTGAAAAATGAGAATACATTTAATAGCGATCTTACTGTAGCTCTAATTGAGGCTAACATTCCATTACATAAGGTTAACAACAGTTCATTTAAATCATTTTTAAAGAAATACACTGAAAGATTAATTCCAGACGAATCTACATTAAGAAAAGTTAACATTAAACCACTTTTTGATAAAATAATTACAAAAATTAGAGATATTGTTGGCATTCACTCTGTTTATTTCATAATGGATGAGACGACAGATAAGTGTGAGAGGAAAGTATTGAATATATTGGTTGGAGTTTTAAATGGAGAGCCATTAAAACCGATGTTATTAGATGTAGTATTTATGGATGAAACCAATCATACTACTGTTCAACAAGCTTTCATGAAATGTTGTCAAATACTTTGGCCAGAAATTATTGACTACAAAAAAGCTTTGCTTTTAATGACAGATCAGGCTTCTTACATGGTTTTGGCGGGAAAAAATTTGAAAAGTTTTTTCCCAAACTTGAATCACATTACATGTATTGCTCACGCTTTGAACAGAGTTTGCTCTTCTATTCAAGAAAATTTAAAACTAGTTAATAAACTTATTTCTAATATGAAAAAAGTTTTATTAAATTCAAAATCAAAGGAAGCGCTCTATAGAGAAATAACTGGACTTAAACTTCCGCCAACTCCCGTGTTGACAAGATGGTGCACTTGGCTCGAGACAGCAAACTATTACAGAGAAAATTATACAAAAGTGAAGAGATTTGTTGCTAGTCTCAAAAGCAATACTAAATCTAAATCTATTGTGAATCTCAAAAAATTAATTAACGATAAGCTATTACAAGACCAGTTGCTGGAAATTAAAGAATACATATTTTTGACGCAAATCATTACTCAATTACAAGAACAGAACATGAAATTAGATAAACAGAAATCACTTCTTGAAGAAGCAAAATGCAAATTAACTGGTTTTGCAAGAGAAAAGTTGGATAAAAGTTTATCAAAGAATCCTGATTTGGAAACTTTTTGTAATAACAATGATTACGA
>JAQGCH010002553.1:0-12389 GCA_034699485.1 Nanhermannia elegantula
AGCCTTGGAAAAACTTTTTTGGCATACAGTTAGACTCGAACCCACAGCCACTTAGTGAACTGTGTGAACTTTTGACTTTAAAATGAGCCAATGCCTAGACCACTAAGCCATCCAGCCAGCTACTATTTTGAAAAATAAATTCTTAACAAATAATTGCCTTTAAACTCCGTTTCCCTTAAAATTCTGAGAATTTTTTTAAGTCCAATTTTTTTTTAAGTTTTAAATTTTTTTAGCTCCTAAAGTATTTTTTCACCGCTTTCTCATTTTATTGACAAATGTTTCTCCTTTCATACCACATCTCAAACAATTTCAGATTTACTCTAGATCATAGAGTGCTGCCAAAACTACGACCCGCAGGGCCGGATCCGGCCCGCTGAGCAAATTATTAGTCCCTCAAAAACCAAGAATATTTATGTTCACTAAGGATATTGAATTAATTTAAATTTAATTAGTAAAAAGGTAGGAAATTATTAATAAATTTAAAACCTACACTATAAAACAATTGAATACAATTTATCTGTTAGTTTAGCATAGGTGTTTTGCCTTATATTTTAATAATACCCACGCTAAAACGCTCGGTATCTTTACTTAGCGCGAGCGTTTTCTTATAAGCCTAGGGTTAGCGCTAGTGTCGTCGGCCTAAATTACTGCGAGCGCGGGGGTCAGCCCCGGGTGCGCCCATTATTGGCTTGCACTTTATTCTTGGCACTCAGATGTATGCTATGGCTTAATCGGGCCCTTCATTCAAAATAGTTTGGGCGACTATGCTCTAGATTTTTACTTATTGTTTATATACTTGTTCGACAGCTCTTGCTTTAAAAACCATTAAATGAGAATCAATTTTCTCAATAATTAGCTTTCGATTTTATAATAATTTATTAGTAAATAATTAGCTGTAAATCAATTTTGAATGAATTTTATTAAAAATAAATGATTTAATATTTTATATTAACATAATGTGATTCAAGCATTGATTGCAGAGCACATAGCTGTAAGTTTTTATGAGGAAAAACATTAAAAATGGTTTAAAGAATTCAATACTTTTGATTTATTAAATAATGAATACTTTAATAATCAAAAGATTGCGAATTTTTAATTGAAATAATTAATAATTGTAGACTAACCTAGCCCAGACCTAACCTAACAAAACTGTATTAGTTAGATCGCAAAGGCTCTGCTTAGCGACAGATCCCAATCAAGATTTTCAAAATTGATATGGAGAATCTTGGAATTGAGCATTTACTCTCAGTTTGTGCTAAAATATGACTCATTTTCGTTTTTTTCAGATAAATTTAACTAATTACAAATTTTCTCATAAATATTTATTATTTCTATTATCATTAATACTAATGAATTCAGTCGTTTATCGAAACATTTATCTATTAAAGCGCTGATGAAGTATGGATTTTAATTGAATTAATATACAAATTAATAAATTTAATTTTTCTTCAATAAATAAGAGTTTAAAAATATATTCTAATCTTTTATTTGAATGATAAAAAGTTTTTGTTTAAAAAGAAGAGATTTAGATGTGAACGAAAAACATTTGAATCGCATGCACTGTAATTGAGTTCCATTTTATACAAATCTAATATTTGCTAAAATAATGTAAGAAATAGTAAATTGTATGAAAATATTTAATTTATTCCATTTGTTTCAATTATAGCAATAATGCGAATCATTATTATAATATTAATAGAATGGGATCGGCTCTAGACTTACGAATAAGTATGCAAAACATTATTAATGGTTTTTTGGAAATAATAAATTAACTCCACTTAAATACAGAACAACAAATGGCAAATAAATAATAAAAAATACTTAATTCATGTCTTAAAGCATTAAATGCTTTGTTATTGCAATTATTTCTTTTGCTTTTCCAACAACTTTTGTATTCAAAACACAGAAAATAAATTTTGAAATGAGATAGTTATGTCACGCTTGCTATCCTTGTTAGCCCTCATTAACATATAGGTCGATGGTATCAAGTCCTTGAAGAATCTGATATGTGTTGTATCAGTAAATGAATCGTATTTTCAAATAAAAATCTTTCCAAATAATTCTGTAAAACTTTTTCCAATCTAATTAACAACAAATATTTACTTTAATTATGAATGAATATAATAAAGATGAGATCAAATTTCTTCTGCTTTCAGTATTTTCTTGATAATGAACTGATTCTCAAAATTAATTCCAGTGACCATGAAATAGTGTACTCATATAATCAATGATGTGATCATTTAGAGTAGAGAATCAATTCCGTGCAGTAAAGTACAGTATAGTAAAATTATTTTTAGGGTCCATACAGTTCCGTATTTTAAATTTAGAGATTTTTATGGAAAATTAAAAAATGCGCCAAAAGTGTGCTCAGTTTTGAATAGTGATTATAAAGTATTCGGTACATCTATACTACTTTTTGTAGAATAATACTGTATGGTATGTCACACTTTTAAAATGCATGTGCTCTAACAGAACACTCAAACAGAAAGCGCTTTTGTTTATTGGCTGTATTCAACTTAATTTAAACATATATTTTAAAATTTTAATAAAATAATAATTCTACGGGATATAAACAGAAGTTTTATGTTCGGCACAACGTGCCAGGTGCGTCTAGTTTTTATTCTATTTTACTAATATAAATGTTATTACAGTTATTTCGGTTTATAGTGAACCCCATTATAGCGAATCCCTGGTTATAGTGAACTCACGCTTAGTAAACTCAACTTAGTAAACATGTGGTCATTGGGTACATAATAAAATTTTCAGTAAAAAACCGTACAGTACCGTACAGTAAAAAAATTTAGTACGGATTTCACACTCTAATTTAGAGCAGTGCTTCTCAAACATTTTTATCTTGAGGATCATTTATACTACTGGTCGATACGAGAGTTCGGGATTCTCGGTCCCGCCCGAAAGCCCTGACTAAAAAACTAAAGGCTATTAGACTTTAATATAAAACTGTAAAATTGTCAATATATTCATAACTAAATACATAAATTATTTGTTGAACGAAAATCATATTAATAACTAGGTGGGAAGTTCCGGACTTTTTCTATTTTTTCATCTTGCATTTAATACAACCCTGAGTTGAATATGAGTCTGAATCACATCAAGATAAGACATTTGAGACACATTTATAAACGCCTACAATTGCCTTTTTGATGGTTAGATTCTATTTTGCCTATAATATCCTATTCGTGCCTTTTTCAAGGCTTTTATAAATTTTTAGTAAAAATTCTATAATATTTTACTTATTTTAAGAGTTAATTCAAAAAAATTATTTAAAGTATATTGTTTTAATATTAAACTATTTGTATTGATGTCATAATTCCTTTAAATTGAAGACTTCATTCAATTATAGCCATTGACATTACTGGAACTCAATTTAACACTTTAAAAAAATGTCCTATTATTGCCTAAAATTGCCTATTTTATGGTTTTTAGGTACTATTTTAGGCGCTAAAACTATATTTTAAGGTGCCATCCTTATTAATAACAAATTATCAGCACATATAAAAAGAATAAAAGATAGCTGTATTTGGAGGTATAGTTAAAGCTTTTTTGAAAATTTGTTTATTTTTAAATAACTATTTTAAATACTTTAAAATATAATTCATTAAGGGTTTTGTTGTGTGAATAATTAAGATTAAACTTAAAATTTTGTGGCAGAACTGTATCAAAACAGAATATTATTGCTTAACTAATATATCATTCAATTTAGTGGTCAAAAATTTGAATCTTTGTTTATAGTAAAATGAAATCCAAAGCAAATCTGCGATAGTCTCAAGTTCTCTATCAATGAAAACTCAGAGCAAATGCATAAAAATAGTGTTTCATTTGACTCAAATGTGTTGATAAATATAGAAAATAATGTATCGAAACGGCCACAAATACACCACAAAGTGATGTTTTTAATGTTGTGCATAAAGTACTAAAGTTCTAATTTTAAGTTTAACTTTAAAATACGTTTTCAATGCTTTATATTTCGTAATGGTATTCAAATTTAAACTTAAGGCCAAGTCATATGCTTTTTGTTTTAAAATGATTAATAATATAATATTTGATTTATATTAAAATTATGTTTTTGACGAAATGTTTGGTCAGAATAGAATATATTTCTATCATTTCTTGCGCTTTCATGGATTGTATTCATTTGTGACTTAAATGTCTAAAAAACAGGTTTTTTATTGATTTTAATCTATTTGTAATTCATTTAAATGCAATTAATTCTCAATTTATGCATAAATTAGTATAAAGTCTGTAAAGCGTTTGTAGCGTTCTGTTAGAACTTATCTGAGATTTTGTTAACGAAACTAAATCAATGATAAGAGTCGTTTTAGATTTTATGTCTCTGCAACCAATACTGTTCACTGTTTGTATTATGCAGTAATCTATTACTAATGAGAACAAAATTGTAAAATTGGCCAAAAATATCACAGTATTCCCAGTACTTCAGTGTCACGTAGTTAACATTTTACTATTTTTTGAAGAAAATTTTTAAATACTTTAATAATTAATTGCCCTTTAAATAATCTAAATTTTACAATATATTCTATCATTTTATAGGTAAATAAACATTTTCAGTAAAAATTCTAATATAAAATTGCATTAAAATATTTTCGAGAATTATCGAGACACGTAAATACTTGATCCCGCCCGACAGTACTCTCGAAAATTTGAGAAATCGAGAATCCTGGAAATACCAAACTCTAATTTATATATCACGTGGTTTATATAAATGTTAATTTTAAAATTTTTAGCTTTGCGTATCATTAATTATAAGTAAAATGTAGTCTGATTTGGAGGTATCTAAAAATGAATGGCTTTATTTAAATTTAAAAATACTATTATAATGTGTTATAAATATGTTATAATATGTGATAAATATGTTCTCTTCTTTTTGTGTTTTACTCAATGCATCAAAATTATAACAAAACCCGAAAACGCCTGTCTCTGTCTTGTATTTTATGCAAATCAGGTTAATTACAATAATTTGAAGTAACTTATAAAAGAGATCATATAAATATAATTTGATTTTAAACTCATCACAATAAGTGAACATTAAATAAACTAATATTTTATAAATAATAAAACAAAATAAAATAGATATTAATGAGCTGTTAGACGCATATCAGATATAATCGGAGCATAAATTTGAATGATTTAAATTGATTTAAACTTTTTATATTCTTGGTTTTTTGGAACATACCTTTGGTTCTGTTCACATGTATTAAAGTTATGCAAAATTTTAAGCTCTAATTTGTGATTTTGAAATGTTTTTTAGATTTTCATAATCTCCGAAAATCATTATTTGATTGTTTAAAAATCCATTAAAGTTTTCATGTAAACTATCTATAGTAGTGAAGAACATAAGCTGAGCTTGAGCTGAGGTGAGTTTGTCTCAGCTCGAGCCAAAGCTCAGTCATTTCCATTTAGGCTCAAGCTCAAGTTCATGGATGGAAAGAATCAGCAAAAATTTTAAGGAAACATTCAAAATCGTTTCATCAAAATCCAAAATCAATTTAATTTTTCTGTAAATATTCATTTTTACAATTTATCTAAAGCATGTAAAATCCATGAAAGCATGTTTATTTAATATAACTAACATAAATGAAAATGCATATCAGAAAATACTAGTTTAGTTTTAATAAGTTATAAGCTTAAACTCATAAAAAAATAAGTTCATATTTTTCACCATACCTGAACAATGCATAAGATTACCCTTCCCCCCCCCCCAAATCGATAAGTAAAAAAGTGTGCTTTGGTCCCCTTATTGAATTTTCTATTTTTTTCTATAAACTATACTTTGGTCCCCTTTTAATTTTGAATAAAATTTTAATTTTTCCAAAAGACTAGATTAGAATTAAGCCATACATATATGACATTTGCGTAAAGATACTGTATGTTGATGGGGGTTGACTGAAAACGTTTTTGAGAAACATTTGTCTCCGAAATGATTTGACCCCCCCCCCCCTCAAAGACCCAGAAATTGTTTGGGTATGCGCTTCACTACTTAGGACTCGTGCACAAATTACAGTACTTATGCAATGATGGGGGTGGGGTCATTGTACAAAAGAGTACAAAATCCTTTATTCATAAATGTTTAACATTGGGTATAAGTACTGATGACAGTAACCGAATTTTGCCTAATAAATAAAAAAAAGTCTTTTGTCATATGGCCTAGTTTACTGAATTTGACCGGAAAGATAATTATTATTTGATATATTATTGTGCATATATTCCATATTTCTTGTTTTCTACTTTATATTTATTAGTTGAAAAATGAATTAAATATATCCTTATTTCTAAAAACAATGAATCAGTCCGTTTGTAATTCCACTTTGAAGATGTACAGAACCCGCGCATGTTCGTATACTATATGAGGGAGCACTTCGACTCTCCTAATATTAACTCTCCTAATGATAACTCGCCTAAAAATATCTGTCCTAAACCTGTTTCTCTTTCTCTAAATATCTATCAGAGAAAATTCCGGCATAACTTTACTTTAAAAAATTGGCGCCGATTTAGCTCAAAGTTGATATACATATGTAGTTTGATGTGTAGATCAATAATATGAATGTTGCTCTGATTTAGTTTAGAAATTATTAAATTTTTTTAATATAATTTCTCTAAGTAAGTTAAGTGCCACGTAATGATAAACCTAACCTAACAATAAACGTTAGGTCGCGAAGCGACCCAACGTATTATTAGTTAGGTTACGGTTTATCATTTTCGTGGGCGGCGGCGGTAGACGCCGCCAAGGGGGAAGCTAGAAATTTTGCTAAAACATTATTTTACATGTCTTCTTTACGTATTTAACTAGAAGCAGAGTTTTTATTTTAAGTGAAAAGGGTTAAATATGTCTTCAAGGATATTAAACAGGTTTTAGGACAGATATTTTTAGGCGAGTTATCATTAGGAGAGTTATTATTAGGCGAGTCCAAGTGCAGCCCAAATATTAATTGATTGGCATAAAAAGCAATTTTGTCAGTTAAATGTGTTTAAAACATTTCAATCAAATAATTAATTGATTTTTAAAGACGATTCTTTATAACGAGGTCTTTATGAATTTTATAAGAACATAACTTTAATCATACAGTGAAACCTCTCTAAGTTGATCACTCATTAGACACCAACTTTATGATCAACTTTTAAATGTTTGATTTTTTATTAAAATTTTGCTTTTATTTATACGATTTTAAAAAAATAGATATTAAACCGCATAATACAAAGTAATTATTGTTTATTAAAGTAATAATCATTTCTGCCAAATATTTTCCACACAATTAATAGAATAGTCACAAAAATTGTTTTAAACATTACGCTAATAAAAATTTATTTAAGAAAATGCTTACAAATAATAATCTTTGTGTGAATTTACCTTAAAATACTCGTCTCTAGTGATTAATGTTGAACATTCTCGATATGTGCAGCAAAATATATGTTAAATGTGGTCATGCATTCATTCAATAGCAATACTTTCTAGTATTTTCTGGAAAATGCTGAAAAGTACGCGAGACTTCACTACAACACTCACAGAAGTATATAAACCGGTGCATTACAGACGTTAAATATTAAGTATTTTCAATACAAGTAAAGTATTGCAAAGCTATAAAAAGTTTTAACGTGTATTAAGTATTTTATACTTAAGTGTAAATTAAATCTTAAAGTTTGATTAAATTAAATATAAATCTTGTAAGCGATGGAGTTATTAACACATTTTCCTTATAATCAACACTTTGGCAAAGATTTGGATAATATCGACCACTCGTTGACTATTCCGAGACGACGACGACATTTGAGCCAAAGAAATGGTGCTTCAGAAGAGAGAAACAACGTGAACAAGTTTGAGGTGAAACTCGATTGCAGTCATTTTAAACCCGAAGAAATCACTGTTAAGACAGTGGACAACAATCTTATAATTGACGGCAAACACGAGGAGAAGACAGACGAACACGGGTGGGTCAGTCGCGAGTTCACTCGTCGTTATACTCTTCCAGAAGGAGTAGAAAAAGAAAAAGTGATGTCTTCTCTCAACTCGAGCGGTGTGCTTATGATTGAGGCGCAGAAGAAACAATGGAATATGCTTTTGCAAAAATATTGTTCCAAAAAATTGATTGGTTTTAATTTCTTCATTTCACTGTAAAAAGTAATCCAAAATTGTCAATAAAAGCATTTAATTTATTAAAAAATGATTATTTATGTAATTTTTATTTTAATATTTACAGTTTGTTTGCATTTCAATTAATTTATAGTTACAAAGAACTGTCTCATTTGGCCTAATCTAGCATTAAGACAATATGGGTATCAAATTAAAGCTAATGAGGAGAAGAATCGAACCCAAGAAGAATTTTTCAAAAATATGCTGAGAAAAGGTATCGATTTTTATATCTATTGATGGTGTAGATAATCTCTTGTAAATGTTGTGGTGTTCATTGTGTTGTGATTTCCAATATTTCTAGAAAATTACTGAGAAGAATTACCCAGAGATAATTAAACTTACATGTTAGTTTCTAGATATTAATATGAATCCCCCAATGAAAATATAATATGAACCTCCCGTTGAAAAATATAAAATTAAAAAAAATTTAAAAATAAATTTTCTAATTTTATAAATGGACACATAATTATGAATAAACGGGTAAATTATGGTCAAGTAAAGGGCACGCATATAATTTGAGGTCTATGAGCAAAAACATATATTGTTTAAGTTGAAATAAAATCTAATTTTGTTCCTCTTTTACAATATTAAATATAAAACTTGAGCAATAATTATCACAAAAGTTGTACAAAATCCTCAAATTATCCCCAATAGTGAAAAAGGCGAATAAAAGCTTGTTCTATAATTTGTTTCTCTTGTGGTGAGGTTAGGGCCCAGATAAATGAGAAATATTGCTCAACAAACATTTCGAGATTATTACAAAGTTTTCTATGGGGCTAATTGTGATTTTAGTACAATTTCCATTATTAAAAAACTGGACCATAATGTAGTAATGTATATAATAAGCTGTAATTTACAAAATTTACTGCCTTTTACTTAGAATTTTAAAACATTAAATAATTCATTATTCGATACAAACTTGTGTGAGACATATTCTCATGTATTTTGCATTTAAAGCAATACATTTAAAAAATTATTTGTATGCAAAAATTTAATTTTTAATAAAATACACAATTTTTGATTAAAATTCATCACTTTATTAAATCTCTGTTTCAAGCAAAGCATTAACTGTTAAATACATTAAATGTAGTAAAGTTTCGCGTACTTTACAAAAAATATTAGGAAGTATTGCTATATAATCAGTAAATTATAATGCATGACAACAATAGTCAAGCATTATATAGCAATACATTCTAGTATTCTCTGTAAAGTACGGGAAACTTGATTACAAAACTCGCAGAAGTTTATAAAGCGATGCATTACAGGCGTTAAGTATTAAGTACAGTACAGTATTTTCAATACAAGTAAAGCATTGCAAAGCTATGAGAGTTTAAACTTGTATTAAGTATGTTATACTTAAGTTAAATTAATTTCATCTCAATGTGGCTTAAATTGAATACAAATATTGTATTCGATGGCGTTAATCAACTATTTTCCTCATCGATGCGGAAGAAACTATTCGGATGTCTGGGATTGGCCTCAATTCATAACAAAAGGACGCTTTGGTACAGATTTTGATGATTCCGACAACTTATTGACTTCGAGACGAGAATTGTGTGAAAGAAGTTGTGCTTCAGAAGAGGGAAACGACGCGAACAAGTTTGAGGTGAAACTCAATTGCAGTCATTTTAAACCCGAAGAAATCACTGTTAAGGCAGTGGACAACTGTCTCATAATTGACGGCAAACACAATATGGATGAGAGACACGGATGGATCGGTCGTGAGTTCACTCGTCGTTATCCTCTTCCAGAAGGAATAGTAGTGGAAAAAGTGATGTCTTCTCTCAACTCGAGCGGTGTGCTTATGATTGAGGTGCAGAAGAAAACATTGGAACCAATTCAGGACAATGAAAGAGTGGTTCCGATCACACACTCAGATGGACCGCAAGCTATTGTCAAGAAAATGATGCAAAACAAATACGCAGTATTGGACACTATTAATGTCATGAACAACAACTTGAAAGTGACTGAAAATAGAGAAAATTCAAAAAATAAAGACAACATAAGTGTCAATAAGAAAAAGAAAGTTGTGTTTAATTTAAAACTTAACAAAAAGTGTAAAATCCAGTAAAAGTGTTTTTACTGTTTAGAATCAATTAAATAGATATAGTGGTGATTATGTTGATCTTGATTAAACCTTCATCAGTATTACACGATTAAATAGAGTATCATAATTGGAATTAACCAATAAAAACACTACAGTATCGCTAAAGTGTTTTTAATTTAGAATTAAGAAGTCTATTGCGAGCATTTTAGTGAATTCTTTCTCTGAGCAAAAAACTATGTTCAAGTCACTATAGTATAGACGTTGTATAGTATAGTATAGTCAGGCAATTTGCCGCTTTATCACAACTACCCGAATGAAATTACGATCAAAATAGTGAATGTGGGCGAATAATCAATGGGATAGCCTTAATGGGGCTGCTGATGGAGCTTAAAAACTATGTCATATAAAGCGGGTCTTTTTTGAGTGATCCAAAAATTTATTTTAAACAAGGTATTAGAAGCTTCCAAATAAAATATCAAAATTATGTTCAACTTATTTCATTTTACGCCACTTTTATTTTTATATTTAGTCAGAGAAGAATGTTTTATAATTATTATGAACAAAATGAATATGTGGTCTATCTTTCGAATGCACTGTTAAAACGTATTTAAATATCTGCTTAATGTTATGTAAATATATATTTTTGAATTAACGAAAATAAAAAGCAAATGTAAACTAATTGAACGCATATTTTTCAAATATTATTTGTAATGTTTTGTTTTTTATCATTTGTAATTGAAATTATCAATAGTGAAGTTCTTCTTTTATTCAAACTTTAATAGAGAAAATACTTTTTTGTACACTCAGTTAAAGCTATAAACAATTACAGTTAAGTATAGCTCAAATTGGGTCAGATTCGGTCAAATTCGGTTACATAAAAAAGCATCGGTTTTCTATGAAAGTTTTTTTAAAAAGGTGTTTTTCCTCGAGAAATTTTTAGAAATTAATTTCGCGCCAACTTTTTAGCAAATTACTTTTGAAAATTAATATAAAAAATTATTCCAGTTTTTAATAATACTTAAAAAACAGCATAATTTTACATTTTACCCAAAAGCCGATGCACGACAATCAACTTAGTCATTTTATTTCCTTAATTATATTAAATTTTTGCTGAAAACACTTAATTTAATATTAATTGTAATTTTAAATTGAATATAATATTAATGATTTGTAGTACTACTTAAGAGTTATTAAGTTCTCGTTTAATGAATAAATCATAACTAGAATGTGCAGTCAATTAAAGATTGTTTAATTAGTTTTGATTAAAAGTTGTCAATTATTTTAATTTATATATAAAATATTAACAATTGATTAATTTAGTATTTATTAATTATTATAAGATTTAGTGGAATGAATGTGAGTCATAAAAGTGTTATAGTTTTTGCGAAAGTTAAATATAGAAAAAAGAATAGCAACCACTTATTGAGATCAATACAAATTCTCTTTAAGCCTCTTGTTGTGGTTCTTCGTCCTCGAACTCGCCCTCGTCTTCAGCGGTCGCCTCTTGATATTGTTGATACTCAGAGACCAAGTCATTCATGTTAGACTCGGCTTCGGTGAACTCCATCTCATCCATACCCTCTCCGGTATACCAATGCAAGAAAGCTTTGCGTCTGAACATAGCTATTGTTAAGAGTTTATGTGATTTAGAAATACTGTAACTTTCAATAACTGTTGAATGACTGACCTGTGAATTGTTCGGAAATACGTCGAAATAATTCCTGAATAGCAGTTGAGTTACCGATAAAAGTGGCCGACATTTCGAGACCACGCGGAGGGATATCACAAACAGCTGTCTTCACATTGTTTGGAATCCATTCCACGAAATACGAGCTGTTCTTGTTCTGCACGTTAAGCATCTGTTCTTCCACTTCTTTCATAGACATTCTGCCCCTGAAGATGGCGGCGACTGTTAAGTATCGACCATGTCTTGGATCGCACGCCGCCATCATATTCTTGGAGTCAAACATTTGTTGAGTGAGTTCAGAAACACTTACGGCTCGATATTGTACAGAACCGCGAGAAGTGAGCGGTGCGAAGCCGGGCATAAAGAAGTGGAGTCTCGGAAAGGGAACCATATTTACCGCTAACTTACGTATGTCTGCGTTGAGCTGACCCGGAAAGCGAAGACAAGTGGTCACTCCAGACATTGTGAGCGACACCAAGTGATTGAGGTCTCCA
>JAQGCH010002554.1:0-12388 GCA_034699485.1 Nanhermannia elegantula
AAACTTGAAAAACATTTTAATGTTATCGTAGTATTAAAAGCATTTATGTAGTTAAGGCATAACTATTTCCTACGAATGTTCATATTTTGTTGATTAAAATTACTTTAAAGTGCGATTTGCTCTCAGGGTTTAAGCATTTTAGTGCATTTTTAGTGCCATATACTTTATGTATTGAAAAAATGAAACTTCTTTTTCTCAGACTTCTAGTTATCAATAAGTGGTAAAATTGATGTTTTGAGAGAAAATAAGTTTTAATCTAATGGAAAAGTAATCAAATAAAACTTCTCTCTTGCATAAAATAATATTTGTCTCTCACTCTTCCTATTAAGTAGTCTTTAAGCATAGCTCGCGATCAGAATTTACTAGTGGGCTGAGAATAGCTGGTCCGTAGGTGGAACGGGTTCGTAAATTTGACTCACTTTGTAGTACACTTGAGATCTTGAAATTTATATCTATTTTCTTAAATTTATTTTGTCATTGAGAAAAGCAAACTTCAAATTAAAGATGATTAAGATATATACTATACTATATATACTATGCTATATATACTCGCATTATATACTAAATTATATTTTATCTTCTATTTATTTGAACTATTTTTCTTATTTTCCTCATTTTATTACTCACTTTTATATTTCTAATCTTACAAACTCTTAGATTTGAGTTAACTCTACTGTAAATAATAATTTACAGGCAAAAAATCTACTCTCCATTAAAGAATATTCTTGAGTTAATTATCGGATTATTCAAGTGCTCAATCATATCGAGACATTTCTATGTATCTGATTTCGATCTTCAAGTCATTACAGCCTTTTGCGAACCAATTTATTTCTAATAACTTATAGACAAACAGGTAATAGAAGTGAAAATGAAAGAATTAGAAAAATATTCGCGTTTTAGTTGAAAAATGCAGGTCTAGTAAAAAATTAACATTAACTAATAGTATAGAAAATAACAATAAAAACGAGATCTATCAATGTCCCGCTGTTGGTTTGATTGAAATAGTGACCAAATGGCTGTAGTGTGAAGAATGATGGAGAACCTTTGGTGTCTTGTCTTGCGGTAATCAACAGCGGGCGGCTATATATCGGACATACCGTGAAAAATCAAACTGTGAATTAGTTTCAGGAGGAGATATAGGGATAGATTCTCAGCGCAACAATACATCATCATCACTAATATAATTTGAGATTTGACATCATTTCATTGAATCTCTAACAATAATGTCTTATTAACATTATAATCAGCCTTATAATAATGTATTATATAATTAAAAATCTTTGCATTTTATTTTCCTAATCTTTTTAACTCTTATCCCTTTTTCAATAAAATTAAATCTAAATTTTTGTTACTTTTACAGAATTGCTTATTCTGAATATTAATAAACCACTCTATCATTTATTGCAATTATTCACTGAACAAAAGTATAATTTAAAGGTAAAAATTTTTGTGCAATAATGGTTTGAATGGTTGTATAAAACCATTTTCATATGCTTTTGAAGCAGAGGTATAAAAAATTTGTAGATTAACTTTTCTTCTAAGCTGTGTTACCAAATATTTGCGAAGCCGTTTTGGGCTCAATTGAGACCAATTTTTAGTTATTATTGAAGCTCTCAATCCATTTTACTATTATTTGTTTGGTGTACGTCTAGACTTTTGCTTCATTGGCCATATAATGGTATTATTGACTCAAATACTCAAAACGGGCCGAAAGTACTCGAAAATCTCTTTTAATCTTTGTTCAAACTTTTCCTTTTGCAAACGCAATAATAGATTCCTGTACTGTATTCTGTACTGTATTTGCGTTTTTCAAATACCTTTTTCTTTCTTGGCTTAATGTATGTAATAAATTGCGGTTTGGCTACCTTTGAGTCCAGATTATTTCACATTTACCCCTAAATTTAAGTGCTTTTTTCACATTGTATAGGATATAATTAATTTTATCACATGATTAGGATAAACAGTCTATAATAATGGTAAATATAAATTATTATAGTGTATGCTTCAGAACCCTTAATTGTGTTGATAAGAACTTACTCTCCAAATAAAAATTGCTTCAAAATAATGGCAATTTAGTGATAAAGTCATAAAAATATTTTTGAAAAATTGCTGATAAAAAATTGAAAATATGTAAAGAAACAAAATTTGCCACAAATATGTCAAAAATGCAAAATGATTTTAAAATACGTTTTTTTTACAAATATTGTGTTTTGAATATTTTTTGCTGTTGCAAATCATGATCAAAATTGATTGAAATTTTCCTGTTTTAGTTTGCATAATAAGATTAACGATTAGTTCTTTTAGTTGAAATGGTTGCTCATGAATACATAAAATTTTATTATTTCCTGTTCAAAATTTGAATATTATATTATTCTTAGGACTCTTTCATTAAATACTTACGCAAATAAATTAACTTTCAACCCCTACCCCCTAAAATGCACATTTATCCCATACCCTTACCTAAATGCACATGCTTTCTCTCATCCCCTCCCCTTCTAATGCATACGTATTAAATGAATGAGTGCTTATATAATAAAAATTCAAATTATTCTTAAAATATTCCTTTATTTAAGAATATATTATTTAAAGAATAAAAATGTTTAGCATTAGTTTATGTACGAATATGTGGTTATTTTTCATCAGCCAAATTTCGAAACTCTTAATTGTATACCTCTATCATAAGTTTGAATTTAAAATATTCTAATGATCACAATCATGAACACAATCACACTATGATTTTGACTACTGCTTGAAACTGTTTAAAATTCAAGTTTATGAATAATTAAGTTGATTATAACTTATAGAGACAAAACTTCATTTAAATTAAGGAAAGTTTCTTATAATTTTTTTTTGTTTTTTAATTGAGTCTTTAGAAGGAAAAAATTTATTTCTAAAATTATCATTAACTTAAGTGCATCTGGAGTTTGAATTTTTTCTTTTTTTGACAACGAGTACACAGTACTCAATGATAGTTAGCTAAACAGCTTAGAATTGTTTGAATTCAGTAAAATTTTGCATTACTTATGCAGAAACAAAAAGCAAAGCCAATAACTTACTTAACATAGACTTAACTTATACTAATTAGACTAAACTTACATTGAGACTAAAACTTAATGCTATTTAATATTCAAATAGAGTACATATTAAATCCTTGAATCACAGTTTGAAGCTATTATAGTAAGAAAGTTAAACATCAATTACATAACAAATAGTCTTAAACTCATTTTGCATTAATTTGGATGATATTAATGAAACTATTCAAAAGAGACATTAAAGTACTGTTTTTTCATGAATTTATAATACGGATGAACATTAAAATGAGACTAAACGTCATTGAGTAAAGGGTGAAAAGTGATGCCAGTTTTGCCGATACGGTTAATCTAATTAACATTTTCGGCACTCAAATAACAAACTCAAATTATTATAATTTATGATCAGTTTATTGCTATTTCAAATTGAGTCAAATTTTTAGCAACAAATTTAATCAAATATAACATGTGGTTAACGCCTCGGGTTTCAGACTATCATGACTTTTGATGGCTTCTGTGTCCCAACAATTATACAAAAATATGCAAAAATGCTTCAGGTTTTTAAGCAATTAAACAAAAAAAGAAATAAATAAAAATATTTCTGACTTCTTATTAATTGATAAAAGTATTATCAAATAATTGGCTCCGATTTATCAGAAATTCTTTTGAGTCAAAGCATGAAAACATTAAAAAACTTCACTCTATTAGCAAATTAACAAAAATATTTTTTGCATCGGTTTCTCTTTTTAATTAATAATGAATTTCTCTTTCGATAAATCATTGACTTTCCATTAATTTGATTTTGGTTTGGAAAAGATTTTCCATAAATCAATGGATTGATGAAATTTGACTTATTATCTCCTTTTATGTCTTTTAAGATTAAAATCAAGCGATCCTTTTAGGTATTGGGCGAAATAGGCTATTGGATAGAGCTGTATGATGTGTGTGGTCGTAATCCGTACAATAATCTGTAGGGATGGCACACTTAATTGTGGACACAAATTGATATTACAGCTTAAACTTCTAGTCCGTCATTAGACTAAAGTAATAAATATAAAATTTCTCACATTAAAGCTTTTGAAAAAAATTATCAAAAATAAAACACTATCGACTCCAGATGTAAATGAGTTTTGTAATACATTTTTTTCTCCTATCAATAGTTAATTTGCTGTACTGTATATTGTTGTTTAGCATGCATTCTATTTATAAACTTTATATCATATGTTATTTTAAAATAGATTTTTATTTTTTATCAAATTTATTACTTGTAGTCAGAGAAAGGAATTACCGGGAATTCCCGATATATTTTTAAGATTAATGTTTCGAAGTTTGATACAAGAGTTTTCGCTATTATATTGAAATTCTAAAAAATATAGTTTAAAAGTCACGATTTTTCCGTTTTTAGGGTCTAAACCATGCCCGATTTGATATATTATTTGCCAAGATTTGCCAGTTTTTCCTCATTTAATAAAGAAATTTAAAATAAAAACCATTGAAAAAACTTCAGTACCTCAAAAACATAAAATTATGAAACCTTATTGGGTACAAAAGACAGGTAATTATCAGAAAATTTGAGATATAATATGTTTATTGAAAAGAAAACTCATTATTTTTATTAAACTCTACTTCTAGATAAAAATTATTGTAATTTTAAACTATTAATAAAATTTTTGAAACTACAGTTTTGTCTCCTTTAAGGTTTTTTAGCTCCTGAACCCCCTATCATTTGAAACCCACTTTGAACTCCCTATTATTCCTTTCTCTTCTTTAATGTTCTCAAAATATTCCAATGATTTTGAATAAAAATAACAAAACTTTTTACTCGTATACCTCTTAAGATAGCCTTAAATGGATTAAAATAAAGGGTTTGACTCTGCTATCTTTCATTCCGAATTTTTTGGCGATTAAGCATTCAAATCATTATAGATTACTCCCAAAAAAATAAATTTTGAAACAAAAATAGAAAGAAATGTCAGAATTAATATACTTTTAGCTTAAAGTTTAAAAATAATCAATTTATTCAGTGAAAGAAAATAATTAATTTAAAGCTAAAAAGAAAGTAATTAAAGATCCAAATAAGAATTCATTTACTGGTAAGCATTAACTAATTTCTTGAGTAGACTGTATGTGAGTAGACTATAATGTCGTGAGTTTTCAAGATTATCGCAATAAAACTTTTTTAAATGTCTAAATGCTTTTAAGGGAATTATTATTGACTTTAACTTTGTCGCTATCATCTTAATTCCAGATATAATTTTTATAGTGCTTAATATCAGTTATCAATTATGAATATTATTTCCTTTCGCATCCCTTTTCTCTGCTCTAAGCATTGTCTTCACAAATGTAACGACACTTCCTATGTATTAGGATTGGGTTCTATTCGCTTAAAAGTTTTATTGCTCCGTAAACTTTAATTATCTTCAGATATGTATTCAAATATTTTAAAAGCATCACATTTAAGAATACATACTATAGCTTTCTCACACATTCACCACCTTTTTCTCTCTCCTGTCTCAATATCTTGATTATTATAATTGATATTCTAGTTTTAATTTTGTGAACTTTTATTTCAATTTTATTGCTAAATAAATGTTTGCTCCAGTATTCCGTGCGAATAAAACCATTACTTCTGATTAAATATCAAAGGAATGGTATCTAAATTTCTTAAAACTGCTCAAAATATTGTTTATTATTCCGTCTGAATGTCTTATTTAGATAAATGAATTCTTTATAAGAGTTCTATAATTGAATTCTTGCCTTATCGACACCAAAAACATTTGGTTGGGGGAAATTTTGGCCGTGTAAGCAATTAGGGGTTATTTACAACTTAAGATTTGATTAAATTTAAAATAAAATAACTATAAAAGTGTCAATAGTCAAGGTCTCCGAGTCGTGATTATATTCAGTTAGAATATTCCCTCTAACTATAGATACATGCATAAGTCGCATAATTCATATTGGCTCTCAAGCAGTACTATCAGTAACAAAAATGATATCATAGTAGAAAACTTTTAGGCACTCAATACGATCTTCCAAAACCAATTAAGTGTTGTTATAAATGTAAAAGTTTACAAAAATATTTATTTCTTTAATTATTTTGACTATTCATCAGATCATAAATGTTTAAGCTTATCAACAATCGTAAGAAATGGTGACTATTACTCAATTTTATGTATACTTGTACTGAAAGTCTATTTCATTAAGTCTTTTTAGTATCATTTGGATGCGTCGGTATAACTCTTGAAACCCTCGACGGCTAGTGTTGTCACTAAATTTAAAATTAATCAGAAATCCAATCTAAATGGGATTTTAATTCAAACATAATGTAATCTTCTGTTAAATATATTTTTTGATTAGCTGTAATGTAAGGTATTCTCAACTTTTAGAAAAAGATGTGTTGCTTTGAGAGCACCTTAAAGTTCTGTTAATGAAAAAGTTTTTTTCTTCTTCTTAGAGTTGTTCCAAAATTATAGCCATAACTAATGAAAGTCATAACAAAGCATGACTCACGCATTTTACCATTTATTTTAAAAACTTAAATTCAAGTCATATGTGATTACGAGTGTGACTGTAATATAAAAGTTAAAGAATTTTCTCGAGAATAATAAAGAAGAAGATAGAGAATGATAAGTATACTGACGAGTCAAGAAAGAGTTAGAGAATAAGAATTAGAGAGCATTTACACAAAATAGACTCGAAAAAGCAATTATTTAGTAAGTCGTAAATAAAGAGTCTGAATAAGTCATACGTGTGATGATTGTTATGCTCAGGAATAGAGAGAATAATTTAATTATTATTTAGCTTTTAAAATAGTTGCAAAATCCTTGAGTTTTGGATGCCATACACGATATGCTCTCTAATAGTCTTTCTAACTATCATAAGGACCTATCATTTGGATTACAAATTAAGTATTATAAACACACAACTGTGCAGCACAACTAAATTATATAACTGTTGTCATTCTTTCCCTATCTCTGCTTTTACTTTATAATTATAACTCATTTTTTGTGAGAATTTCATAAACACTTAACACTTTGCACAATAAACATACGCATTGAAACTTGATTTGAAAAATGTTTTTATTATTGAAAAATACTTTCATATGTAGGGAAAGACTAATAACACTATAATTTATAATATTTAATATAATGCAAGGATTCTTAGCTTTATATCTCCATTAAAGCCTATGTTATTTACAACAGCGGAATCCAATCCCTTAATCAAATGTTAACTATTTTTGCGGTTTATGATTGATTCGTAACAGTTTCAAAATTTATGTTAATTTCAACTCATTATAAAATGAAGTGCTTTTGTTTTTTAACCCAAAGCTGATGAATCTATTCAATAATTGTCTCAAACTTTCTAATATTAAGCTATCATTTCTGCATTTATTACAACTTAATAACAAAAATAGCAGAAAGAGTTAAATTATTATATAACAGATTGGGTTTTAATATAAAGTTCTTTGAGAATAAGTTTCGTAAATAAATATCTCATCTCGTTCTTCATAACCTATGTTAACGATCATGATTTTAGAGCTAAAATCTAATTTTTTTACTGTGTAGTAATTAATGATTTAAAAAGTCTAAAATATTTAAATAAAAATATACTTCAAAACATGTTCATAATAATTAATTTGAATATTAGAATATTTCAATTACTTCTGCGAAAAGCGGATAAAACGAAAATCTTTGTTTGGAGAATATTCTAAGAAAAGGGCAAATGTTTATTATATAAGTGCTTATTAAAAATATAGACCGCCTAAAAAATCATAATTATATACTAACTGAGGATCAGATTCAGAATAAACTCAAGTATACTGCACAGTGTTCACTGGATCTCACAGTAAAGTACAAAATTTGCAAAATGATAGACTAGAAAAATAATGACAAATACTAGCAAAACATTTTTCATGAGAAGTAAAATGATATATGTTTCTAAATTTTATAATTCTTAGAATAATTCAATTAAAATATTCACTTGTATTTCAGATAATAAACTTATTTGAAATTTAAATTTTTTTATTCAATACATGGAATAAGATGCTAAAAAATATTAATTTAATGATAGCATACAGTATTTTTGGTATCATTTATATTCACATTTATATAATTTAATTAAATAAGCAGTACTTATAAAATGCTTATTCGATAACTATAACAGTATAACAACTATTTTAATGATATGACCAAAATTCAAATTACTTGAGGGAAAATTCAAAAAATTTAGAAAAATGGTTTGAGGAAACCGATGAGTTTTATTTACCTCTTATGACTATTTGAATATTTATTATTTAATTAATATTTCAGTGGAGTTTCTTAAAAAACGAAAAATGAGTTATCGTATTATTAAAACAGGGATTATGACTGAAGTTATACCAAATGAAGTGAAACTTAATTTTCATTAAAGAATAAAATGTTCTCAAAAAGTTACTCAATTTAGTAAAAAATGAGTATTATATTACATAGAGCTCAATATAAGAGAGGGAGAAAGTGATTGTAGTTTAAACAGTTGCCCAACATTAGAATGATTTATATATTTATTTTATAATAAGGTGTTTTATATGCTTCTGATTACTCTTGAAGTTGGCAACAGTGTTCTCAATTGAATTTTAAATTGCCATTTATCTTATAAATCATTCTATTTAAATTACTTTAATCATGAGAGTATTTATGAATAAATAACTATGAGGCTAACACTCTCACAAAAACCCATTTTTTACCATTTTTCAGTCATATCTTACTTATTGCTTCTTTTATGGGTTCATTTATTTTTTTCATATTAATCTAATTCATTCATATTAATACATTACATATCTCAACTATTTTTATTATGAGCTAAGGATCAAAGAACTTCATATTTTTCACATTAAATTAACTCTTGAGATATCAATAAATCAAATTAGAAATTTAATTATTCCTAATATTCATTTTATTATATAATGATAATAGTTGTGATATCAAAAGCAATATTAAGTAACTCATATCCCATGTAATTCAAAATAACCTCTCAATAAACTTATAGAATTATTTCGATCTTTAAAAGTATTTATTGTATCAGAATTTATAGTTTTCAAAAGAATTTCAAATTCAAAAATTAAATAATCTTTTAATTTTCAGTTATTTATTGCCCATTTCAACACATTTTAAAGAAAAAGTACAGAGAAATAAATTTCGAAAAATAGTTTTTACATCTTTGAAAATAATTTAAAGTAAACATTTGAAAAGTAATGCTTTATCAAAAAGCCCATTAATCTAACAATGATTTTGAAACTGGTGCTAAATTAAGATTTTTTATTTATGATAATAATTGAATTATTAAAGCGAAAGTTAATTAAAAAAGATATTATGTCAGACTTTTCTTATTTAATTTATAACTTTATACTAAAATAAAACTGTTATTCATTTCAACCCTTTTTGGTAAATGGTTTTAAATAGAAGTATTAAAAATTGTTGAGCACTTCTGTACAATAATAAACATTAATCATATCTGACGTTAGTCTTCATTCGACCAAATGTTTAGCTCTTTCTGCACTTAATAATTAATATTAATGATAGGCCACTAAATCTTAGACTAAAACTAATCTTTAAGTTGAATCAAATGTCCATTAAATTCAATGAACGTAATGTCAGGCGCAGAATAAAATATTTTAAAATCCAACTCCATATCCATTTAATTCCTTATTCCGCTCACATTCCACTTCCACTCTTTCATTTCCATTCCATACATAATAATAGTTTAATTTGTTTATAAATTATTGAAATATCAATGCAATCACTTGAATGCATGGGTCACTTGCTTTTGATTTTTGCATGGGATAGACTCGAAATATTGACTGTAATGTCCACCTCAACTCATTCATTGAATTTAAGTTTTATTTGCATTCCATCGATTCCATATATTTGTTTTCATTGATTGCAAGTCCATTCCATGGAATGTGGAGTTCACGTTTGGTTCTCTTGGGCAGAGTTTTTGATGAAATAGAAATATGATGTATTCATAATTAATTATACAAAGCAGTTCAGTTTTACAAAGTCTTATGTTTCTAAAAGTCCAACAAATCTAAGTTCTAAGTCTGAGCACTTGTTATCGATATATAAAATTGAATAAAAAAATTTTAGTTTAAGTGATGATACAGTGAGATTCGTTGTGTGATTCCTTTATTTATTATATTTCTCATTTTAATTCTTATAGCTTGTACTTATTTTTATTAACCATCTTATAATCTAAAAAATAGAGTTTTCTGATATTCCATCACTCAATGTGTATGTACCGTATCATACATACAGAATGTAGAATCTGTAGAATGATACAGATGAACAAGGAGTTTAAAAATTAAAATTAGTATAATTTTCATTTCTAGAGTTATTTACTGTTTACGGGAAGTAATTTCCGAATTACGGTCTTGTATGCAACCGGCGGGAAAATAAGTTTAAAGTAAACTCATTCATATTAACATCTCATATATTTGATAAGGTTTTAATAAATTCAATAATCACTTCTGCAAAAGTACCACATACACTATTCAAGTACGCTTGTATGTCAAGGAACGACCCTTCCTTCGTTAGGGGACAGAGAGGTCGATTCCGGTACCGTCCCGGTGTGGCCGGACAGTTAGCAACGCTATGTGAGATATATATTACATATATTTAAATTTGTATAAGTACTGTATTATATAATATTTGTTTACGAAATGAAAGCAATTTAACGTATTTTAGCACAATTATAAAAACATAAGTTTTAATTGAAACTGAATGATCAAATAAATAATAGAAACTAATACTTAGAGAAAATAAGTTTGTTTGGAGCACTTGATAAAAAGTGACTTTGAACTTAGGATAACTCTTTATACATGTATTAGTAGAACCAGTTGTATCGGTTAACTATTTCTTTTTATTCATCATCATTAGTGCAATCTTAAGTGTGATCTATAGCTAAAAGTGCATATGAGAGAAATTTATTTGATTAAAGAAATAAGTTTTAATAAAGTAAAGAGAATTTAATTAAATTTATATGTTATACAGAATATACAGAATTTGTTTATTTTTTATGAAAATCTGATAAAATTAATACGAATTAATGGATAATTGCGTTTTTTATCAAAACTTATCTGTTTTTATATCTCATAGAGATTTGTTGTAAAGAAGCAGCACTTCTTGTACAGCATTCAAATATTGAGTACCAATTTTGAGACTAGAATTTATGCTAATATTTTCATAAAATAAGGCTTTGAACTGTAATTCTCGAGAAAACCTTGAAATTGCTTTTTAAAAAATTGCTTTCTGTTCTACTTTGTGTTTCTGCCCATAGTTTCAATAGAATAATGCATAATAAGTCTAATCGTTTTTTAAACTGTTATTCCATTCGCAAAAATGACTTGATCTGTATTTTTCAAACAAAACTTTGAATAAACTTAATGTCTCGAAACTATTTTAAACAATAATTACTTGAGTCAAAAAGAAAAATCCCTTTCGCTGACTATGTTTAGGCTTATTTACGATTATACGCAAATTCACTCAGACAAAGTAAAGGAACTTTTTATGCATAATTACACTCAAATAAGTCTAAGTCTAGAGTTTATTTAACTCAAAATCAAATTGAATTCAAGTTCAATATTAATTTTTAGAGATTTAAAAAGTTATTGATATTGAATGACTAAAAGATAGTTCTTAACAAAAATTTGATACGAGACGACTATTCCTCTATTATTAGCTGGAGATACCGTATATTAAATCATAAAAGTAACGAAGTGTTGAAAATAAATATACTGAAAATTAATAAATATGGGAAAAAGCTTGCCATGCGTTTCAAGAGTTTCCCAGTACTCGACTCGAGTCGTTGGGAATATTTTTTGCAGACATAATCGTCGACTCAAATCTATAATTAAAAGTAATAAAAACAACTTTATTATTACTTTTCACTGAAAGTAATGAATTCGACGTCGAATTGATTAATTATATATTAGAAGACATGAACGCCAACTCATAATTTTTTTACAAATCTGCATAAATATGTGCCTATATTTAGCTCACTTAATATCATAATACTATTTAAAGTCTCGAGGCGCATTTTATAACATTGTTTCATGAATTAACCTTTGTCTCCATTTGTGAGCCCCTGACTGCCCGCCCCCACAGCTTAGTTATTAATCACAATTAAATAATGTTTCGTGTAAACATCACAACAAATTTACTAATGTAAAAATGTTGCCAAAAAGTTGAATTACAACACCATAAATCATGGACAGACCCATCGCACAGATTTAAGTCATTTAATTTCTGTATGTATGTCCTCTCTCACTCTCTCTCTCCTCTCTCTCTCTCTCTTTCTCTCTCTCCTCTCTCTCTCTCCTCTTTCTC
>JAQGCH010002555.1:0-12388 GCA_034699485.1 Nanhermannia elegantula
ACTTACACTACGATTATCCAAATGAAATGTTTTTTATAGCCAGAGCACACATTTGGGGCACTGCTACTACTTGTAAATCTATTGATAATAATGTTATTACTAATCATAATGAGAACCAACTTTGAAATTTAAAATTTCTAACTCAAAAAATTATCTTTTTTGAAGTATACATAAATTTTTATTATAAAGAACATAAAATTAAATTTTTATGGTATATCAACTCAAAACGATAAAACTTTTCTCATCGTAATTCTCATTTAACTCGAGACTCATTGATAAACAAAAGTTTTCAAAAGGGATTCAAAACAGACTCTAAACGAGAAAATTTTTTTTGGGAAAATTCAAAAATTCAAACATTCAAACATTCAAACATACAATTATTGAATCGCATAAAATAATCATACACTGTATTGTAGGAATATATTATTTCTATTAATAATTCAAGATATAAAATGTTCGTTTAATATATTTTCCATAATCACAGGAATATTTATTATAATTTATGACTCAATTTTCAGTTTTTAAACAAACCATTGATTTAAATATATTGAAAATGAATGTAATGCATAACATACAAACTTTTTTGGTTGAATCGATTTTTCTATAGAGATAAAAGTTTTATTTATCGATTGTTTTTGTTTAAAGTCTGACTACAATGAAATTTTAATATGGGTTTCATTCTGTTCAATAATATTTATTGTAAATGCTTAGTAAGAGTGGAAGACATTAGAATCTATAAAAGAGGAACTCAAAAAAAGCAATTTAGGATCGATAGCAAAAAACTGTTGTCAATTTATATCAACTTTTACATAAATAATAGGACAACAGTACTCAACTGAACTTTGCGTACCGGCACCGCTAATCGAAGAGTTATCAGGTGGACCGTAAAGTTCTTGAGTATTTTAATGGGAAACGGAAAGTAAAAAGTTGAAAAAATACTTATACAGAAGAAAACTTAAATGGGAATTATGTGTTTGTTTGGATTCATTTATTAAACCAAATGAAAATTTATAATTTATTATTATTTATAATTTTTTCTTTACTTGTTCAATTTAAACAATAAGTGCATTAGTTAAGATTTATATAAATTGCAAGAATATTTTTAAAAATGTTATGTGATGCTTTTTATTACTTATATATAAACACTAAATTATATCATAATTTTTTAAGTTTAACGTTTCATCATTAAGCTGATTAGAGAATATTAATTTATCAACACTTAAAACTAATTCTAAAAAGTTTTATTGTTCAACGCATGAAAACCATTTCCTATGCTTTACTATTACTAAAGTTAAACTCCTATTCGAGCTTTTGACTAAAATTTTAAAAAGCCTTCGAGTCTGACTTACGCCCTTTATAAGAGGATTTCCCATAGACTAAGGAGTTAAGTGCAATAAATATTTTTTGTCATTCGAGTCCATGAGATAATGGCAACTTGTGTTTAATATTTTGACTTTTTATTTTTAATGAGCTCAAGTGAAAATATATTTATTGCCTTTAAAATGCACTTTATAAATGTTATCAATTATATTAATTTTATAAATAAACCTTGAATTGAAAGCGATTTATATTTTATTTAATAAATTAATGAAAACCAATACACGATTCTCTTTAAAATTTTCTTCTATAGACATCTACCTTAATCTTCTTGAGAGCCCATCTAATTATTCTTCGAGAACCGCAGTTTGAGAACATCTGACTTAAAGGTTTCGAAATTAGAAATAATCAAAAACAATTGATTAGAAAATTATTAGAAATGATAGTTATTACAAATATTATTTCTATTTATTCAATAATTAAATGACATAATTACTAATAATAATTACATAATTGATTATTATATAAAATAAATCTTGATTTGTATTTAAAATTATATTAAGATTATATGAAATTAAAACAAATAAAATAATAAAGTAATGGGTTTTCCATTCAAGCAAAAGTGTCTAAATTTAAATTATTGCAAGAGTACAATAGTGTACTGGTTCACTAGCTATATCTTCAAGGAATTTAATTACTTGTAATGTGGGTATTGAGCACTCAGTCATTCAATAATGCGAACAAATAGAGGTTTAATTTAATATTTATTCTGAACGAATTATATTCTATTAGTGACTCTTGTTGTATAAATAGGTATTAATTGGATTTAGACTTACTTATTGTCGTAGTCAAGCCCTAACACTTCATGTTATCCACAGAATAAGATAAAGATTTATGAGCTATTATTTCGATCAATTCCATAAACACAAGACTGTATATTATAGTTTGTCAGAGACATTAAACATTTTATGTTAAAGATTGCATAGTGACTGAATAGTCAGTAATGTTATCAGAATTTCATAGGATAAATACACCATATTATGAGAGTTTTGATCAAACTTAAGCAAGGTATCCTAAATTTTGAAGTTCCAGGAGAGGGTGATTCTGGAAATTTTAAAAATTGAAGGGGGAGAACTCGTCGAGTTTAAATGACAATATTTACGAAGATTTGTTCTTCCCTCAAAATTTTTTTAAATAAAATTTTTTCGCCAAAAAAAAGTTAAAATTTTATGACTAAAAAATGTTCGAGTAAAAAAACACATAAAATCTTATGATAATTATTATCATAAGTTATAAATTATAACTTAAAATATGATGAATGTGATGCATTATATGACATTTAAAAACATTTTAAATTAAATTTTTTCAATTAATTATTTTGAAAATTGTCAGTTTTGTAAAGAAATAAATAAAAAATTATGCAAAAAAATAACATTAAAATTAGTACTAACTAAACACGAGAAGTAATATATTTTGTATCAAAATCCTTGGGGTCTAGAGATCACTTTGGGCACTAAGGGAAATTTTTAGAGTCTAGGGAGGGGGTACTACTACCTTCATATAAGGCCTTGCTGGTTTTGACTATTTAATTATTTCTATGAGAATCTCTTATTCAGAATTTCCTTTATTTATTTGATTTTGTTTTAGGAGATTCTGCATTACTTATCGCTTTGTATAATTCAAATCTAATTAAAACCAGTGATTTTCAGCTATCAAACAAACGGTTGAGTTGTTGTACTGTACAGCACAATACATTTGTGTTTAACATGTCTAACATGTAACAACACTTTCTCCTAAAGAATTGATGCGATTCACAAATGTAAGTCAATAATAGTAATTATAAGAACAAACAAAGTTTAAGTAATTATTTAATTTTTATAAAGGCTTGACTTGAATTTGTAAATTTAAGTAAAATTATTATTAATCGTCAGAATCGATAAAATTATTTCAGTCACAGGTTTTGAAGACTTATATGTAATTAATTACTAATATTTTGTTCAACAAGTTTGAAAATATTATAGGCAGAAAATTTTTCTTGAGTTTATTAATTTCGTAATAAAATATATTCTATAAATATAATTTTTATACAGTACAGGTATGTTTTGAGACTTCAATGCGTTAGACGTTTGACATATTAAATACGTTATCATTACGATTAAGATATTTCTTCCAAAACTAATTAAACTAAAATTCCATGCATTGCAATAAGACATTTAATTAAGTTTATCATTTTATTGCTATGGCTTGAGTTTTAAATTGATTTGACAGACATATCCATATCTTTGAACAACAATTATTAGTAATACTTTATTACCAATGACGTACAAGCTCAGAGATCAGACGCTCGAGTGCTTTCTCGGCAAAATTAGAAAGCTAAGCGCTAGAGTTGCTAATCGTCGAGGAATCGGTATCTTTATCCGGCCTAAGGAAGGGATTATTCTTTGACATATAGGCAGCGCCGTAACTAGGATTTTCAGTTTGGGGGGGCTAGACATAGGAAAAACCCTAAATATGACAATTTTTTAACACTGCTACAGACCTACATTAAATGTACAAAACTCTTTGGGGGGGGGCTATAGCCCCCTCTGCCCACCCCTAGTTACAGCTGTACATACAGGACATACAAAGATACCGGAATAGAAAACGTTTAAAAACGTTTTGATGAACCAACTCCCCTAATGAGAGGGAGATCTCACTGAAGCCCATGTTGAAAACCAGTGAGATTTTTACAGGTGAAACCTGTGTCGGCGTGGGCGAACGCTAAGGGCCAAGGAGTTGTTAAAAAACACTGAATATGTGGCCAACATATTGCAGAAAGAAACAGCACCCGCCTGGGGTTCGAACTCGAACCCTTCGATCCGAGAGCGAAGCCATAGCGAGTCGCGCTACCTTCACCCCTTACCGGAATAGTGTACAGTTAAACCCAATGTATCTGAGAAGCTATATTTAGCGACCTGTAAGGGCTTATTGCTTTAGTCGACTGTACAAAAAAAATTTTCTCTATTAAATTTAGAAATTGAAAAAAACTTATCTGTTGTTTAATCAAAACAATACATAAGTAATAGTTCAAAAAGCAAGCTTTCGCTTATGATTTTCTAGTTTAATGGTTGAATAAACATATAAAAATTCATCGCTTATTCCATTCATTTCATCCAAAAAATCTTCATTCGATATATTTTCAATTAAATGAAACAATTCAATGCATTTTCCGAGAAAAATCATTCTTTTATTTTTAACAAAATAAAATAGTAAAAAATGAAAAACAATTTCAAAAATAAAACTTCTATTCATAAAAAAACTTTATCACAGTTTCGTTTTAAGTAAATAAAAAATAGTTTGAAAAACTTGATGTCATTAAAATTTTAAAAATTTTGATTTCGATTAAAAGATCGATTGATGAATGTATAATAATATTAAAAAAGTATTAAACTTTTCTTAAGATTTAGTCCTCCACTTGAATATGATAACGGCTAATATGGTAATTGTGAAACAATAAATACAAGATATGGCGAATCCAATCAATACTTTGAAGTAAAAGACTGTTACTCCTCGAGATATAATACATCTCAACGATTCGATGGGTAGCGTTAAGGGTAGTGCATAACTAAACACTTTCAAAATATATGGCATCGACTCTATAGGCCATGTGATGCCACTTATAAAAACTCCAGGAATTACTGTACCTGAACATCAAATTCAAAAACGTCAACAATTGATAAATTAGCGAACAAATAAGTAATTCTTACCTGAAGTTAATAAGAGGGCACAGATAGGGTTCGGACAAATAGCAGAAATCAAAAGACCAAATGATATGCCAACAACTCCTTGCATGAAAACAATGGCTAATAAGGGAGAAATCGGACCTCTAATTGGTATTCGAAATATAACAAAAGCTACGGTTAGGACTAATAGCTCTTGAAATATAAGAACTTTCAGTTGCGTTATGAAGTGTGAAAGCAATACTTCAACACCTGAAGCGCCAGTAGATAAACAGCGCTCAAGAAGTCCATTCATTTGGTCTTTGATGAGTAGATATGCTGTCAATAGCATTGATGGCAGAAATATTATGGCAACGATATAACCGGGAACTAAAAATTCCATAAATGTTGGACTTTGAGAACCATATATCACTTGTTCAACAACTATTGGCGTGGAGTTGGCTATATATTTGTTACTTATTATTGAGAGAAAGTTTTTCAATGATCTGATAATTGAATAAATCAAATGTTGTCCTATTACTGCATTCGAGAGATCGGTATATAGTTTCACATTACTTTGCTTTACTTCGTATGACTGAAATGATTTCAAAATAATTAGAATGCATGAGAAAAATGAATTGAAAAAAGTTATATTACAGTCAAGTTATGTCTTGTATTATATCTCAAATTAATTAATTCAGAAAAATTGACAGATAGTGCTATAGCAGTCCATGCGTTTCCGCTCACAATAGCATCAATAGCAGAACCAAGTGTAGGATATTTATAATGTGTAATCATATGCGAGTCCAGCGTTCTTAAAAAAGTTCGACTCAAATGCCCAGATTTTTCTGGGCTGAACACAGCCACTGGTATGTGACGAACTTCTCTACCAAACGATGAACAAAATAGAATTATTTGCAGCGATGGAAATATGAAGAAAAATAACATAAGCACTAAATTTCCACGCATTACATAACAGTTTTTCTTTATAAAAGCAAAAAATCTCATGAAATTAAAATTTATAAATTCATTATCGATTGCGTCCAATCGACGCTCACAAAGAGGCCATTCAGCCATTTGAAAAGTGGATGTCTTCTGATTGTTATTGTTATTTAAGTAGGTATTCATGTCAGCACAGTCTGTGTCCATTTGGCACAGCTTTAGGTATAAGTTATCAAAAGAATTAGTATTGAACTGTTTGAACAGATCTTCGGGACGGTCTTCGGCCAAAATTTTGCCGTTTCTCATGAGCCCTATCATATAGGCGGCGTCCGCTTCTTCAACATTATGAGTTGTTATCAATACGGTTAGGCCTGAAACAGAATAATATGATTGATATAAAATGCTTGCTTTGAGTCAACTAAAGCTAAACCTTCTTCTTTGCAGAGATTATTGAGATGATCCCAAATACTGCGACGTATCAGAGGATCCACATTAACGGTGGGCTCATCCAGAAGTAATAGTGGCGGCGAATGTATCAGTGAAACTGCTAATGATATACGCCATCTGTGATTATCAGTTAAATCACGTATTAATTTGTTCTCATCCGGCAAATGGAATAACGATAATAAAAAGTTAACTCTTTGATAGATGATAGCCATCGGCACTTGATATAGATATCCATAATATTGTAGCGTTTCATCTATTGTTAATTCATTGTAAAGCGCAATTTCTTGAGGCATATAACCCACACCTATTCCCGGCACACGACTCTGTATTGCGTTTGTACCAAATACGCGAATTACACCTGATTTAGGCCTTAACCTTCCGATCAGGCATTTCAGTAAAGTTGTTTTCCCACAACCGCTCGAGCCTTCAAAATTCAATTATCATTATTTATCATTTTATTGCCTCACAGTAACGGTTGTATAACTTTAAAAATTCTAAATTTATACTTAAATTCTAAAAATTAATTAATTAATAATTAAATGGAAAACTTATATTTCTTGGAATATCTCTTGAATTTTTATTTGATAACATTGAAAGTTATTAAAGATATAATTAGATATAAACTGGAATTAAATGCAATGGTTACCTAATAGTGCGTAAATTTGTCCTTTGGGAACATTAATATTTATTTGATTTAAAATATGATTTTGTTTATTATAAGCAAACGTCACATTTTTCATTTGAATCGCACACTTGTCAGGCATACCATAGCACGCAACTAATGGATCGTTTGAATACTTTTGAATATAGTGTAGATTTTTGAAAAAAGGAGCAGCGCTTAAAGCTATCCGAAGTGCATCCAAAGATGCCAATCGGCCATCATCTGAGTCACAATCAGATTCAGGTTCAATCTTTTGGCAATAAGACATCGCCACTTTACCAATGAGGAGCACACCTTTGAGTGACTAAAAATTAGAGAGAAAGCTATTTTAGAAATTGAATGATAGAGTCATTGAGTGCACATGATTAACATGAAACTAAAGTCACTTATTTTTATTGTTATATAATATTATTTAATATATTTAGAGTCAACTAAAATAATAACATTTATGTGCTATAACTGGCAATACTTGAAAACATATATTTCTGTCAATTACTTGTTAAAAAATAAGTTCACTAACAGTACTGGTAATCGACTGTTTAAAAAATTGTTTTTTTCAAGTTTCAAAATAACTTTGAAGAGTAAGAAGAGTATGATATTAGATAATAAATAGTTTATCAAACTATCAAAATAAGTAATAAAAAGCCTATAATACCTGTATATGCATTCAGACATATACTTATTTCCCCCAATAATCTTATGTAAGCGTTGAAAAATGTACAAATCTTTAAGTAAATATTTACAAATCTATTAAAGCCTTAATTCATAATCTTTTTCTTGATCTAAGCCTTTAAGTACTGTAAGTTTAAGTCTAGACCTTCAGCATAAGTTTTTATGCTAATAAAGAAATGTATAAATTTTTTCAATGGGAAGTTTTTTTTCAAACTACTGGTATTGTTTAAATTCTGAGAACAGTCAAAACACTATTATTATAAGTCATATGGAATTACCAAACGCTCTAAGAATTTTAGTAAATCAAAAAGTATACATTCATTTGATTTTAATAGTATTTATTTTCAGGTATCTTTAGATTTTGCTAAAAATTAAAGTAATATAAAACAAAATTAAAGCATATAATTTTTTTATTTATAATAAAATTTATAAATATTGGTATTAAATATTATTAAATTATTTATTAAAATGAATAACTGACAAATTACAAAAAATGGTCTCAAAAAAGAATGAGCTAATGAGCTCCCGCTTTCGAAAATCCCTAAAGCTGGCCCCGGAGCCTCTTAGCCGACAAAATCTGCAAGACTTAGTCTGGTATTCGCCAAATATTTAAGCAATTTTAACTCACGGCAATCCCTTTGGTCCTGAGAACCTAACCTATTGAAAGCGCTTCATAAAAAGACTTACATTTGGTGAAAATTAAACAAAAATCAGAAATAGTCTATGAGTTCGCAAAGACTATCGTTGAATTGAAAGTGAACACAATTTATGAATAATTTAATGAAATAATAAAATGACTTCTCATTTATATAATACTGAAGTGAAATACGTGAAGTCTTCTCATCACTTAAACCTTGAGCAGCAATCATTAGTAAATGTATAACTTACACAAGTAGTAAAGACTTATAAAATGTTGAAATGCGTTTTTTCTATGGCTGAGAAAGACCTTAGAATCACGTCCACCTCATAATTAACAAAAACCTCACGAATACTATTATAAATTGACTCTTATTTCACTTGTATTTGTCTGAAACGAAAAAGAGGTGCTTTCCCTAAATTTATTTTTGTGCGGAGCGTCAAAAATACTCAATTTTGCACAAATTTATTCGTTTAATAGATAGGTTTTTTTAATAAATTGTTTTCCATTTAAATTTGTTTTATAAAATTGCAAATTATAAATATAATCACAATATATATGTTTATAATAAATTAATTAACTTCATTTGCAAACATTAAAACTAAGTTTATTTGAAAGAGACCTCGATATTAATTAAATTAAATAATTCTGAGTTTGAGGAAGAAATAGCTTTTAAATTATAAATAATGTGCCTTTCTTTGAATGAGATAAAAATGTTGAGTGGGATTTTGCTAATAAATAGTTTCCTTCAATTCGTATTCAATATCTTCACCCAAATACTTATCGATCTTTCTTTTTTACTATTGTATTAGATTTGATTCCAACTGAATAACTTTATGATTATGTTGAAAAATCCATTTTAAGGAGATTTTGATTGTCATTTGTGCTCATTTTCAAATACTGTACGTATTGAAAATTTTAAATACCTATACAAATACTGCATATAAATCTACAAATAAATGTTGGATTTAATATTTTAATTTAATAAATCTCAAACTGATGCTTGTATATTATTTTTACCATTAAAGCGGAATATATTTTTCAAACAATATCACTATTTTTAAGGGTAATAATTGTCTTATGCCTACCGATGCCTACAATAAAGTGATGGTTTTTAAAAGACAGTTTACAAATAAAACTTAAAAGATTTTAAATGAAAATTTGAATAAATATTCAATTTTATGTAATTGCTTGAAGCAAAATAGTACTAATCATTAATTGCTTTCCTTTAAATACAAATTGCTTGAAAAATTTTCCTGTTTTATAATAATAAACAAGAAAAAGAGTTAATTTTTGATATAAGTATGATGATATTATATGAATATTAAGCAATAATGCATAATATACCGGTATTATAAAATTAAATATTAGTTTTAAATTAACTATTTCTATATTTCTAAATTTTAAGAACTTATTAAAATAAAGTTTTTTCCAAATAATAAATTTGTAATAAATTAGTAAAATAATAAATTATTTTGTAATAATAGATAAACTTCAATGAATTTCAATTTATTTCTCTTATAGTAACGCACATTAATAGAAATCTATTTTTATTAAGACAATTACATCAATGGGACTGAAAAAATATTTTATATACAAAATGAATTTAATTTTTAAAGATATTTTAATGATAAGAAACTGTGAAATTTTTGAGAAATGCAACGAATAAATGTTATATTATAAATAGAGACTCCAGATTATGGTGGAATTGGCACATAAAATGGTCAAAATAGGGAAAATAAAAGTAAAATTGTTTACAAAATATTGTTTTATTGAGGAGGAACACAATTTATTGAGATCTAATAATGTGATCAAGTAATTGAATAGATTTAATTAAATGATTATTAATTTTTCTATAAGTTAGCTTCCTATAAATGTTCGAATAGATTTTTTAGCCTAAATTCCATTCCATTTCTTAAAATCTTTTGTTTTTCGTTAAAGATTTTCGAACTTTTCAAAGGCAAATCTGATCAATTTTTATGATTGAAATTAGTATTTTTGTATTAAAATATCAAAATAGGGACTTAAACGTTATAACAAGGAAAATAGCAACTTTCAAAAATCATTTTCTCATTAATTATGGGCTAATATGGTGTACATAAGTCTAACCCCCATTATTCTATGATTCTGTAGCAAAAAAATAGGTAATAAAAAAATTTCTGTAGGTTATTTCAAATACGTATTGTTATATTATGCACACTCATTAAAGTCAAGTTTGAAGTTCAATTAATATTTTAATTCTATATTTTTTTAAACTTATGTGAAAATAATTTTAAAAATGATTCAATTTATGATTCAAATGATAAGCAAAATGACGAGATCTTATATTTGCGAAACTCTCACCATTTGATGGTCCTCTCAACTAAATAAAAGTGAAAGGAATTTGAAATATGCAGTAAAGCAACTGATAGCATATATAATTTTGTTTGAGTAAAAGTCTCAAAATAAGTCTCATTTAAATTACACTAAAATAATGTGACTTTCATGTGACTCAGCAGAGGTGCTGTTTTGATCATATCATTTAAAGCATTATAACTTTATATATATGTAACAAAAATTGAAACATTTGTGAGAATTAACAATAGTTTTTTGAAAAGTGTTTAGAAATTTTAAAAATAAATATTTGATACAAAAAGATTAATCTAATTATAATTGGAGAAAAATTAAAATAATATTAAAGATTAAATAATTGATTCCTTTGAAAATTTTAATATAACTTTAAAGTAGTTTAGTTTAGCTCTGTTTCAATTGTATGTTAAAGTGTTTATTCAGAAAATCACATTTCTATCATAGAAGTGAAAGGCCGACGATTACGGCAGGTATTGGTCCAAAAGCCAGGAAGAGAGCGGTGCGGGTATTGACTGTATTCTACAAAGACGTCATTTACCGGTTTAAAAACCTTATTAATGATAATCTGACGCTAAATAACAAGTGTGAGACCATTCATTTGTAATAAAGACTATTTCTATTTTAATGTCACCAAAGCTTTGGTTCATTGGGGGGGCACATTTCTGTGGAGTGAGGGGTATTGTGCCATAGGTGCCATATACACCCTATACCTCCCACCTCACAGTTCTATTCAATGTCTTAACAATAAAAAGATAATTAACTTTTAATTGAATTTAAGGAAAGTTATGAATAGTTTACATAATTTTATTTGTATTGTTTTTTATATTAAATTAGATGAAAAAGTCTCAAAATTGTCAATTTCAAAGCTTTTGACATTTGACCTCAAAGGGTATTATAGGTCTGAGGAATTATAGTTAAAGCCGACGCTTTAAATAATGTTAAACGTGCGGCCAATATAGACTTCACGGATATCGCTTACAGTTTACAAATTAAATGTTAAGTTTTGCAAATAAGTGTGGAATCCATTCAACTCTATCTCTGCGTAAAGTTTATAACAAATGACAAATTCTTAAAACTTTGAACACAACTATCTCTAAGTACCAAAACTGAGTCCAAACACAGTTCTTAATTAACAGAAACTAATTTATTACGTTTTTTATTGTTTTCAATTATAAAACTGGTTTAAAAGTTTTTGACAATAACCACAAAAGAAATGTTGGAAAGGGATTACATTTCAATAAAATGTGTTATAATTTTGTTTTTACTTATTCGGCACACTTTAAGCGATAGGATGTCTATGAGTGCAGACCATTGAAAGCGGTAGTGTTGACAACAAAGCGGTGTTATTGTGGGCACATTTGCCATAACATAACACATAATACAGTTATTTATTACAAATACAATTATATTAAATAAATGCACAAAAATTCAAACCTTGCGTCCGATCGGTTATCAGTTAAGTTTGATTTTAATTCTTGTTTTAATTCAATCACTTATTTAATTATCATTTTCATTATTGTATTTCAAGTATTATTTTGTTAATTGTTTTGCTAATTGTTTTGAGAGAAGTTTACTTTTTGTACAAACATAACAGACATAACAGTTAAGCAGCGCTTTAAGCACTTCATCACTCAAATGCGTAGCAATTCTTAAAACATTAAAACC
>JAQGCH010002556.1:0-12386 GCA_034699485.1 Nanhermannia elegantula
ATCCCAGTTCCCAGTAATCTTTGATATGTGTTCGTGTCCACTTCGATACAGTTCTCGGTGGTTTTTCTCCGGGTTCTTCGGTTTTCCTCCACCAAGGATAGTGGATTAAACTGATAATCCACAAGAGATATCCGGTACCCTCAAATATAATAATAATAGTTGCCTACGATAGTGGGTCTCTTATTTCAACACCTTTAAGTGCTCTGATAATAAAGATGACGAGCAATATAAAGCTGAACTTAAGAGATGTATAAAATAAGTAGTTATTATTATTATTATTACTACAGTTCACATACTTTACTAACACTATCCCTACTCCTATATAAGCCATGTATTTCTATTTTAATAATCAATTTCTAATGTAGTGCCGTACAGTGCACTTCAGGCTCTTCAGCTTTATATTTAATAGAATTGAACTCTGAACTCTGGACAGAGCATAGAATTCAAAAAATTTTCAGTCCCAATCCCATGAAAAGTTAAAATATAAAACCCAGTCCTATCTCATTCCCAATCCCATGACTTTAAGTTTTTGATTTAAATACTAAAAATAAGAGAAAAGTACTTGTTTTGACTATTTCTCTGGAATTCATACACATCTTTTAAAAGGTATTTGCATTAATTGTTTATCTTGCAGTAATTGAAGCCAAAAAAGGGCTAAACTGTTTATAAACTTAGTTTGAAGCGTAATCTCACGCATATTTTTCATTTATTTCTACATTTTTTTTATTTAAACATTATTATGAATTATGGAACAAATTCTGTTTATAATTTTAAATTAACTTTAAATAAATGTTATGTTAAATGTAAATCTAAAAAACCCTTTAAAGAATTAAGTGAAAAATAAACTTTGAAAAGTGAAAAAAACAAACCTTCAAATCTTTAGAAAAATGTTAAAAGAGTTTTTTAAATGGTGAACAAAAACACAATCTAAAAAAGTTGATTAATTGCTTTTTATAAAAAGTCAACTCAAAGATAAATAAATTCAATAAATATTGTAAGTAAATAAAAATATTTCATTAGAAAAAATTGGAATAAATATTTTTCTCAATCCCATTGAATCCCATCATAAATGGGACTGGCATTCAGATTCTATGCTCTATTCTGGACCTAATAATATGGTTTAGGCCTAAAATAGTACCTAAAACCCATGAAATAGGCACGAATAATAAGCAGTTATAGGCAATAATAGGATCCATTAAATTCAAATTCAGACAATTATCATATATCTGTTTACTGTCATGTGATGTTAAGTCAAGACATGTTAAAAAGTTATATCAATAACTGATACACATCTTTAGATCACATAAAATTGATTGAAGTCTTCGATTTAAAGGGTTTATCACATCAATTCAGACAAGTAAATATTGAAATTCTATATTTTAGATTCATTTTAAAATCATCTCTTGAAATACTATAAAATAGTGCTAGAAATTCATAAAAAATGACGAAAAAACACTAATAGAACATTAAAGGCAAAATAGTTCCTAACCATCAAAAAAGGCTATTATAGGCATTTATAAATGTGTATCAAAAGTCTCATTTTGATGTGATTCGGACTCATTTTAAACTCTGGATTCGATTGAATTCAAGATAAAAAAAATAGGAAAAGTCCATAACTTCCTATTCTACTTATTGATAACACAAATTTGATATGACTTGTATTGAAATTAATAGATTTGTTCAGCAATTAAATACTAAAATACACTATTTATGCGCTTATTATATTTAAATATTATATTTTTTATTGAAGTTGATATGAGAGCAATGTTATAAACAGGAAGATCTTTCCATTTATATAACGCTAAATAAAAGGTACTGTAAGTCGCGTTGTTTTGAAGAATGTATAGGATGTGTCGCACAATTGAGATGTAAACCGATGCAAACAAAAGACTTGTTTTAATGCTCTTAAAATTGTATTTATTTTGTCAGCAAATTTCGCCGATAGAGATAAAGCCCTTTTATTAGACTAAAGTTTAAGCTCACGAGTGGTTATAAAGTAATAAAAGTGAAATACTTTAATGGGAATAAATGGAAGTCAATGTCCCACAAAAGGCATAACTAAACTACACCTGTATTTGAAAATAACTTATAAATATCAATAAATAGGCAGAGCTAGAATTTGAGTTAAGAAGTAGCTGTTTGTTTGACATGCAGTCCTGTCTCAATGAACAAGTTATACACAATACTGTACTAATACAATAATAAAATCATAAAAGCATTTACAGTGGCGTAGATTTAGCTTTTTATTAGCTTTTGCATTATAATCAAATTTTAAATTGAAATACTAGTGCTCATAAGTACTAAATTAAATAATAAACAACCTTAACATCGCTGAACCAGTACGCCACTATTTATATCTACTTTTCTGTACACTTCAAATACGGAACTTTCGGACACAACAAACAAAAATACAATATTCTAAAGATTGGTTATGGACTTAAAGTAAATAAGTTTTATTTTGTTGTTTTGAAACTCGAATATATGCACTACAGGTATAAATGGATAGCAAATCACAAATTGAATGAACTGTCGCTATTACTTTAGCCTTTTCTGGGATACAATAACACCAGTATTTAATTTAATAAAATAACTTCGATAAATACGATAAATTGAATCAAAAATAACTTATATTTAACATAATAATAATGAGTTTGAGTTCACTCTGAATGGTTTTTTATATTTGTAATAATGATAAGTTAATCAATATTAGTGAATGAAAATCACAATTCAAATCTATTAATAGCATTAATAGAAAATATTTGAATATAAAAGAACATTATATTTATAAAGTTCAAAATAAGTAAATGGTTTATTCATATTATATCTAAAAGAGTTCTTCACTTCCTCATCATCCTAGAAAAATGCCTCACAAAATGTTATACCAGTGATTACCAAAGCTAAGACTTTTTTGGATACAAAAACCAAAGAATCGGTCGAAAATTCGGACATATTTTGAAAGAAAATTAGGAAAATTTTTGACACAAATAGCAATAAAAATAAAAGTTTTAATGCAAAATTTCAAGTTGAAAAGTATGAAATTTTTCACATTAAAATAAATTTAAATTCTAATGAATTTTTAAGGGTATACCAAATTCACTTTTCTAATTTTTCATTAAAAAAAATTTCAAAAAAATAGTAATGTCAAATTTTTAATTTTCAGGTATTTTTTGAGGAGGCACTCAATTAAGAAATTCTTGTTAAAACACAGAAAAAACCAAAAAATGTCCGTTTCCGTTAAAAATTTCGGATTTTTCGAAAATTAGGAGAATCAGCAAAAAATGACGAAAATTGAAATTTTCGGAACTTTAATATTCACTTATTTTGCTTGTTATTACCTGATCGGCACTCATTTCTTAACTTACGAACGTTTTGAGCAACACAGAAAATGTCTCAGCTTGTGATTACATATTTTAAAAATCATATACAGGCACAATAGCTAACAGAATACCATGTAATGATTATTATAGTAAGTTCATTGCTTATCATAAAACAAATTTTCAACAGATTAAATGATTAAAGTATTACTATTACTAAACGGACACATTACTTAACAGAAGGCTATTTAATTCAAAAAATTTTATTTACTTATTGGCCTAATGGTTAGAGTGATGGGCTTAACTAGTGTTACCAGATCTCATTTGTCTCAAAACTGGAGGTTAAATAACAAAGGGGGGACCAAGCACATTTTTATTAATATCAAAATATCTTTTTATTACAAATTATACATTACGAGAATTAAAATCATTTCAAACAGAATTTATATTTTATGTTTTATTGCTTTTGAGAGCATAGTCAGCAAATTCTTGATAGTTCATTGAAAAGTTTGCTCTTGTGGAGAAATAATACAAAGAACATTTTTGACAAAACCAAGCTAAACGAGTATCTATGCCATATTTTTTAATATTTATATCTGTTTTATTAGTGATAGAATTAAATTTTAAAACAATATACCCTAAAGTCTCATAGATAACCCGCGGGTTATCTTAAGAAAAAAGTGAAATTTTTCAAAAATTATAGGGTGCGGGTTATACATGAGTGTGGGTTATCAATGAGACTTTAGGGTATATCAAAAATTGTTTATTTCTTAGAAAATTTGAATAAAATTTCTCATAAAGTTTAAAAGCTGGAGAAATCAACTCCATTTCTACAATGAACTGGAGAATAAACCTTCAAAACTGGAGATCTGGCAACACTAGGCTTAACGTCCGATCATTAACAAAGTTTGTGGATCGAGTTGTAGGAGTACCTTTATAGTGTGAGATTCAATTCGAGAGAACAGCTTTTCCATCTCGAGAAACAAACATTTCTCGAGATATCGAGAACTCGAGAACTTGGGCCGAACACTACAGTATAGACAGTATGATATATCTAACCTCTAAAAACCTTTACTTTTCGGGTTTAACCCGATTGAACCCAAATCGAAAATAAGTATGGCATGAATCTTATTATATTTTCTGGTAGTCTGGATGCTGAGATCATTTTCGAAATTTAGAAATCTTCAAACAGATCGTCGCTTATTATTAAGTAATGAACACCTAAATATGTGCTCGATTTTGTATTTTAATGGAGACATATAGAGGTATTGATGCATGCAAATTTTTTGAATTTAAGAACCCCAAATTAAAAATAAAGTTTCGGTTTAAAATCGATAAAACCCGAATTAATTCAAATTTTCTAAACCCGAATAAAATACCCCAAATCGTCGTGAAAATTAAACACGAAAAGTAAAGGCTCTGATCTAAATTGTATTAAATTTTACTAATATCAGCTTCAAATATATTAAAACACTGCTGAATGGATAGGTTTTAAAAGCTTGTTTTTACCTTTTGCGCTATAGATTGTATTATTGAGATTCAGATACTGGTATTAAGACTTACTTTAAGTGTAAGAAATAGGGATGGAAACAGCGTTGCCAACCGTCCAGTTTTCAGAGCTTCTGTCCAGTTTTCAGAGCTTCTGTCCAGTTTTATTAGGCTCAGCCTGAGCATATGGACATCATTAATCTAAAGAATGTCTACTTTTATTCATATAGAATGTTATTATAAAATAATTGTAGTAATGAACGGATTATATGAATAAGTCTTCAAAGTTAATAAATATAGACTTATTTACAGTTTAAAAATCAATTCTATCCAAAAGTTAAAAAGTCTTTTTCTATATTATTTTTTAAAAAACTCGGTTTATTCGGCGTTATTTCAAGAAAATTATCTTTACGCCGAATATTTTTTTAGGGATTCGGCGGCAATATTCGGTTTATTTGGCGTCACACCGAAAAAGTCTAGCTATAATTATAGTGGATGTGAAAGAAAGTAGTGTTGGACAGCAAAAAGAAAAGATGCACTACTATGCAGGAATTCATATCTTGCGATAACAATGCTCATGAAATGTGAATCACAACTGTCTAAAAATAGATAAAAAGTAAGAATTCGAGACAAAGTCATTAATAATCTGGATTACAGGAAAATTCGCTTAGCGAAGCACAGTTTTCCGTTTCTCACCAAGATTTGTATGTTTGCCTGTATAGTCTGTACAGTTCATTACAACTACTCCCAAAAAGTTCTTTTTGATCCCTTTGATCCAGTGATGCGTAGGGATAAATTGTAAGGGACGAGACATTAATAAATTTAGACTTTAAATGAATGGTTTAGTCATTTAAAATTTGATGATTCAAACTCATAAGAGACCTAACATTAAGACATAAATGATTAGTATGGAAAAAGTAATAGAAGTATAGAGAAAATAATTCAAAAACTAAATTTGAGTCAATAATTAGTCAATATTAGAAGTATTTTCATAAAACTCATGTATTTTTTAAATTATTACTGAAACCCTTATGAATCCGAATCTTTCCCTGGATTTTGCATACAAATAACAAACTAACATTTTGGGAGTGATTGTACTGACTGAAGCTCATCGATCAAATTAAACTCATTGCAATTAGACGTGAATATGAGAGTCGAGACTTCAAATTTAAATTAAATAAAAATTCATTTAATGATTACTTTTTCAAAAAAATCAGAAAATCAATTATTTATAAAAAATAATAAAAAACTATTGCTATTGATGGTAATCTGATCCTTGTAATTGATCAGTTTTTAGCATTTTTAATTATAATCATAAAAATATTTTGCATTCAATATATGAACAAATAATATTAGTTTACAGGTATAGTATTAGTCGTAGATTTCGCCACAATAGAAGATTAGAGGCCAAAAAATTAAATTTTTAGAATAGTTTTATCTCTATTATTAGCAAATTATATTAAAGGCCTAGTGTTCCAAATCTGCAATGACAGACTTGGCCTCAGGACTTCAGCCGAAGTTGAGTCCGTGGCAAAAGATCGTTTAAAGTGGAAGCAATTGGTCACTAGTCTTAAACCGCGACCTTAACGGACTAACACGGTAATGAAAATGAATCAATGAATGCTTGTATTTTAAAATGTGATTACACAAGTTTATATCCCTTTAAGTTTTCAACTCGGGGGGGGGGGCTTGGCCCATGGACAGCATTATGAGTAGCACTGGTCTTATTTATAAATATTTTATATAATAATATCACTAAAACTCTGTCTAACACTCTATAGGTCCGGCCCCTGGACATGCTAGAGAGTCGAAACCGGCGTCATTCGATTCAGCATGACCTGAACTCGCGGTTTTTGAAAAAATTTTCCCGAAAAGTGACCAGTGGCCAAGCTACCGAAGTAAAGGCTAATCCACTAATGCTTTTCTATGGGAAAATTTAGTTTTGAATAAAGCTAACAGATGTTACAAGTGTCCATTAACAATGAACTTCTTCCCGAAGTGACCACTTTTACCGAATTGGCCAATTTTACCGTGGTAACAATTTTATGTATTCGCGTGAGTGTGCATGCCGCCAACTGGTCTTTGGGTGAGTGGTCATGCGAGAAATATATTTTCGGGTGTGTGGTAAAATCACCAATAGGTTTTAGGATGAGTGGTCATTCCACTAATATACGTGCAAGTGATTCAATTACACGCACGAGTCCTAATTGCACATAATTTAATTGATTGAAGTCTCCAAATCACCAGAAATATTTAAATTACCCGTGTGTTCAAATTCCACGTCAGAAATCTGGTGGTATTTTTAATTCTAATTGTTTTATAGTAACATATTTAAAAAAAAGGGTCGCTGTGAAAATTCACGTAAGTTATCTTTTTATTTAATTTAATCAGTCGGTTATAAATAAAGTTAAAAGTATTTTTGTGGGATTGCTTTCTTACTTATGAGAATAAATATTTTTTAGCCCGTTTATTAAACGGGCTTTTGGCTAGTCATGTAATAATACTAATAGTAATGAACAGAGGCCGGATTTTTTGGTAAAAATAAGTACCTGATTTGGTAAGCAAAAATGCCAAATTTGGTCAATTATTGGTCATTTTTAAACATGAAAATGACATTTAATGTAGTTTTAAACATATTTATTAATTATTGATTACTATCAAACTTTTCAATAATCAACTTTACCTGTATTAATATTAAAGTTTCATTGGATTCAAATTTTTAGCATTTTTTACATAAATAAGTAAACATTATTTATATCGATATTATTTATAAAATGAATTTTTCGATGCAAAAATATTTTCAAAATAATAACCTCATAGCTAACAATACATTTTATAACTAACAAAGATAAAGTGAGGGAGAAAAACAAAGATAGCTAATAAACAAGAGGGTCGAATGTCTAATGTGGTCCATAACTAAGCATCCTCTTCAAACATTCAAAGGATAATTTTATAAATTTTTATTTTCAGGAAAAAGGGGTCAATCAGTTGTTATTTTGAAAATAGTTTAAAATCTAGAGTCCAAATGAGATCTGGGCGGTCACTCTAATAACATATATTTTGATTAATATATGGTCTAAAATATGTTCACATGTATTTTTCCCTATGAGAGCAAATTAAATGTTAGCACGAAGTGTTAAAATAACTTTATTTAAGCTACTCTTTGCAAAATATGCCTCTTATTCAGCAATTTTTAGACAAAATTCTCTAATTTGGTAATTTTGGTAATTATCAAAAATTCGGTTCCTGATAATGAAATTAATTTATATATTAGACAGAGTGTAAATTGAAGTCAAAGTAGAAAACTTTGAATCAAGACTAGAGATTTGCAACTCTCGAAAATACCTTTAATTGAAATAATAATGTATTTATATTGTGATAAATCTCAGATTTTTGAAAATAATTTATAGATTTTCATTTTATGTGTTTATCATTTTTGTAGGAATTTGAACACCTTTTTAGAACTTTTGCGATAGAAAATGAAAGCTGTTTTCTCATAATTCAATTTTTATTTTGAGTTGAATTGAAATTTGTATTAATTATTAGAATTCTTTATATACATTGAGAAGACAATCAATAGAAATAATACTATTATTCAAAATGAAATACAATGAATCAATTATTTTATAATTATTTACTTATTTATATTAATCATAAACTATTATTATTATTATCATTAATATTAATATAACCATAATTGTTATCATCATTGTTACTGTTATTATAATTTAACTAAATTTTACATTTTATACAAACAAATATTTGCATTTCATTAAAAGGTTCGAACACTTGATTATCGGATGTTTAGTTCACTTAACTGTTGAATATAATTATATTTTAGCGCTTCTTTTCTTTCAATATTTTCTCAAATTTCTCAACTTTTGCTAATTTTGAAATAAAATGATTAAATATTAATCTTATTTATTTAAAAGTGAAGTTATAGCTGGGCTATAAATGGTCTTAATATTAGTCGATTGAAACGATTGAGACAGTCGTTAAATACAACTAAAATTGGATGAGAGAAAGGCTAAAACAGACTCATGAGAGATAATTGAAGCGATTGGACTCACACGTGATGACACACATTCACTTATATTAAGTAATCTCACAAAAAACATAAATCTCTTCTTTTACACAAATATTTTTGTTCATATTGTCTAAACTTGAGATTAATGTTAATTATTGTAATTTTATTACACAAATGCTTCCGTTTGTTTGTATTACAGTTCTTGATCTCAAATGCAGTGAAGGCACACATTCTAAACAAAACTCTTGCCCAATGAGTTTGACATTCAATTGACAAACATTTGATGTCCACTATTCACGACTGTTCACGACCACCAATTTCTTTTGCACTAATAATACGACAATTCCACGCGTTTTATGAACTTTTTTGGCACATTATTAAGTGATGAATAACTTCGTAATTTTTATGTATAAATTATTTACAAACATTGCTTAAAGTTTTGAATAAAATACTTATAATTTTGAATTATTTTATCTTCTAATCCAAGATAATAACAAATTGATTGTAATAATAACACTAATAGTCCTCATTAGAGACCTGACAGCACCGCTATTCAGACCATCACTTTTTTCACGCGTATCGTTTGGCCGCTTATCGCGAACTTCTGAAAAATTACAATTTGTTTAGTTTGAGCTCAAAAGACAAAAATTAATTAATAAAATTAGACTCTAATTTAGAAATGAAAATAAATGAAAGATTTTCTAAATTATTCGCTTATCTTAAAGGAAACGTTATTTAAATACTGTAGAAATAGAATACAAATTAATAAACATAAGCTCAATATAGTAGACATCGTAGACATTAATTGAACGATTAGAAAGATTTTCTAAAATGCAAAAATGATTTATTTTGCTTTATTAAAAGCAAAATTTAGTGTAATTTATTAAAAATGATAATTTGAGTATGAAATTGAAAGTAATGTCATTCATGCACAACAAAAATATGAACAGATTATATTCTAGTGTCGTATTAATGGTATTAATCATTCTTATAATATTTTAATGCAATCGTTTGTGGAATCAAAAAGATATAAATGAAGAAAATTATTTCACGTGAATTAACATTAGGGAAGATGAATGAAAGTATAAATCTGATGAGAAGAGCACATAAAATAGAATAGAATTAAATGATTGAGTAATCGAAAGCAGTAATAAGTTAAGAGAAATTCATTAAATAGAATTTATAGGTTGAGGGGCTTTAGAGATAAGTTAATAACATTTTCAAAGCAGAATATTCTATTCAAACAAAATTTAGATATTTATTCGCCAAAATCCTATTTTAATGGTAAATCATTTTGATTAATCCGATAAACCTTTTGACTCAAAATATAAAATGTTTTTCTTATTTTCAAAAAAATTTGTAAAATAACAAATAAAATCTGTAATTTTTAAAGCCAAGCAATAATTATTACATTTCTACAGCATTTCTATAGTGATCGAAATATAACCATAGGATAGAAATGGGATTGGATTGGATTGGATTGGATTGGATGGGGTGAAAGGATGACCTACATCTCATCTACTGATTCTCAAATAGTGTTTCCCTTGCTTTGGTGGAAACGTGACAGGTATCAAAATAGTGTGTCTTACAGTTTGTCAAAATAATAGATATTAATAAATGCATTATAAAAAATTTGATGGAATGCATACCTGTTTTCTTGGAGACGTATCCCTGATCTGCGGGTCGCGAAGTATCGTAATTATGTTTAATTGATGGCAATTTAGTGAAGTGAGGTCTCCACCAGTATGGCGTTTGACCTGTAGATGACTGTATTGAAGGTGATTTTGATGATGAAGGTTGTGATGCGACCAATGATGGTCTTGTGGTCGATATTATTATGGAATTATTCAGTTTTGAATAATTATAAAAATCTTTAGAATCTTTAAAATTTCTTTTGTAATTAATACTAGAATCAGGTGCTGGCGCACGATTTGAGCTTATATTGACCGCTGGCGATAGGGTCCATATTCGTAATACTCGTGATGTTGTGCTTGTAATGACTGGTTTTTGGGTTGTAGTGCTTGTGGTAGTTGTTGTTGTAGTCGTTGAGCGCACTGATGGCGGAGACGCTAAACATGAAGAATAAAACGTTTGATTGCAGTTTTGAATGAAACTAAACTTATATTTTATATAATCTATGATAATGTATAATATAATGATTCAGATTTGTCTCATTCTCAGCTAAATTATTGCCCAAAACTAATTTTAATTAAATCAAATGAGTAATTGTTAGCTAACAAAAGCCTGAAAGCATTTACTTAATAGCAATAATAGTGCAAAAAAGGTGCCACATAACTATTTTATAATAAATTTATATCTATATATTACACAATCCCTCTATTTATTAAGGCATTCCATTGTGCCGGCAATTCAATCAAATAAGATACTGTAGTATTCATTCATAATCATAACAGTGCCTCACGTTTGCATCGCTAATATTATACAACAATTTTCAATTCAAACCTCAGGCAAACAACTTATACAGAGTAATATTTAACATACTATGCGAAGAATGCATCAAATTCTGCTTAAATATCTTTAAGATTTATCTTAAATAAATCGTAAATTAAAGATGACATCAATTTTCAATTTAAAGATTAGGTGTCATTAGTTTAAAATAATAATAAATGATTAGTCTATTGATTAGTCTATTTCTATTAATAAAGTCAGTAACAGATCAAATCATTTTATACTGTATGTCAACAATTGAACCAAATGTTAACAAAGAAGCGGAAAAAACTCATATAATGTATAATAAATTAATTTAAAAAATTTTTATTATAAAAATGCCAATATATTAAATTGTTGAATAATAAATTTTATCCTATTATATTTTGCCAGTATTTTTCAATATTCAAATAATAGAAAATTTGAATTTTGTGAAAATATTATGAAAGGTTGCAATTTTGACTACAAAACAGTTTTGTTAGAGTTTATAAAAAATGATTTTATGAAATTGGGTAAAAATTGAGAATAATTATTAGCACTTTGTTTATCAATAAATGATTGATAGTTATATCGATAATTAATTTGATGATCTGGACTAAGAATGAATTAGTTTGAAGTGATTTTTGCACTTTATAGTATAGGTTGTATTTATAAGGCTTCACAAAGAAATATTAATTGAGAATCGCCTCCACTGATGCAATTGAGATGCCTCTCAAACACCTTTCCAACAGAAAATAACATTAAATCATTTGAATAGCGGGTCTGACTATATTCAAAACGGTGTAACCAAACCCCGCCCAACATTCCAAAACGTCGGCATTTGTGCGTCTATTCTATTCTTATTTTTCTATATACTTCTCTCAATCACTATCTTTTTCATATTTTATTATTATTACATTTTACAATTGCTATTTTCACGCGTAGAGCTTACATATGCACAGCACAGACACCTCTTATTTTTCTTACATATAGACCGTATATATCTATAATAAATGCAGAGGTTGTGAGTTTGAAGGCTCATGAAATTTATATCAACACGACCTCAGCTCTTATTCTCTTATAAGTCAGTTGTTTTTGCAGTTTTTCCAATTTTAGGGCTTAGATCTGCC
>JAQGCH010002557.1:0-12369 GCA_034699485.1 Nanhermannia elegantula
TTTATTTTATAATCATTTAATTTTTAATTTAGGATTTAAAAAATTATGATAAAATACAAATCTAAGCCATTTTACACGATTAATAAAAGTAATAAATTCAATAAAATTGAATATATCTGTCATTTTTTCATAACAAATGTAATAAAAATAGAAAATTTCTTAAAGAAATATCAAGTTTAAGCCCGTGGGTTTGTATAGGAAGTGGGCTTTAATATCGCACTTTTCGGTAGTATATCAATTCAATTAATAATAGAACTAAATTAATACTATTATATAAACTATTTTTAATATAATGAAATACCGAGAATTTTTTCTTTTATATTTTAACAGCCAATTCTCATCAAAACTGACTGGTTTCATATTTTGCTGAACTATAATATATTTGGTTGCATTTGTGCTAAATATACCTCATATAATGGATATGATTGAGCCTAATAATGCAGACACTTTTAACCTTTCAGCTGAAATTGTGAACATTTCTACAAATGAAACACAAATAAATAAAACATCAGATATGATCTTAAGAAATATAATAATAACGTTCAGTTATTCGCTAATAGTAATTGTTTCATTGTGCGGAAACATTCTTGTTTGCAAAACAATTTGGTCCAAATCTCCTCATAACTCAACAAACTTACTAATTCTTAATCTAGCGTTTTCTGACATTCTGATGACAATATTTAATATACCTTTTACAGTAGTAGATATTCTACTCTCAGACTGGATTTTTGGTCAATTTTTCTGCTTTGTTCTACCATTCATTCAGGCTAATTGTGTGTATGTTTCCAGTTTCACTATACTAATCATCGCTATAAATAGGTGGAAATCTATATATCAGGCGCCATACAGATTGGGAAACAGAACTACCGGAGGTTTATTTGCTAAGCTGTCTATTGTAATATCATTAATCTGGATCTTTGCTGCCATACATTCTCTTCCTCATACAGTCTTCAATCAAGTTATAATACTTGAAACGCCATATAAAGGTTTAATCAGAAGATGTCGAACTATTCCACCCAACTGTTTACCTCAATTTCAACTGTGGACTACTATAATAACATTTATGACCCAATATCTAATACCTTTAGGTAAGTGTAAACATATTGAAACATATCAAATAACATTTTATTAATATAATACCATAACATTCACTATCTGCGTCTTATGTGTCTTATATACCTATAATTCTAATATCCCATTGAGAATACTTACTTTCATTTCACTATTATCTGTCATTAATAGTAATTCATTTGCAAAGTACAGTAGTGAAGAACGTGAAGACTATTATAGAGAGCGAGAGAGAGAGAGAGAGAGAGAGAGAGAGAGAGAGAGAGAGAGAGAGAGAGAGAGAGAGAGAGAGACAGACAGACAGACAGACAGACGACAGAGTAGTTTTGAGAAATAAATACCTGGTTTAAGGTTATCTTCGCTCACGTGGATAAGGTTGGATTGTTTTGAAACTGTTTTGTAAATAATCGACATCAGTGTTCACCATTTAATCCTTAAATGGATTGGATTGAAAACAATTTGTTAACAGATATTAATTAATGTATGTTTTCTACATATAAATTATAGCCTTGTTTTCGAACAACATCCTGCTTTAAATGGATTCTTTGAATGCAATATTTTAGTTTTCAATCCTGTGACCGACACAATCATAAAGTGGATTGTATAAAAAAGCGAATTAACCCACGTGGGTGGCGAACATAGCAAGTATTTTTAGATACCAAGTCTATTAGTTTCGTTGATAAAATCTCATTAAAAGGATTTATCCTAAGATTTAGCTTACTTTGAAATAGCGCAACAAATAAAGGCATTTGTTTACTCCTTTAGGAATTTAGAAACTGATTCCGATATAAATCTGAAATAAATAAAAATAAAACAAAAAGTTCTTTAAAATCTATATAAAAAAATCATTTTTAATAAAAAATCATTTCTTCTGTAGTAAAGTTTCCAAATTGTTGTCTAACAGTTTACAAATTAATGTCAATATTTGAAGAGTTGGCAAATATTTGACATAAACTTTACTTGAGTTTGTATTTATTACAAATAATTCGCTGTTCGCAAAAGAATTTCTCAAAAAACCCATTTTTGGATTTCGACATGGTACATTCTGTAAAATCTAGTGCTCGGTATTTTCGAGAAATAAACTTCTCAAGTCTCGAAAAAATTTAGCCTCGAGACTCGATTCTCGATCGAGTCTCGATTTTTCTCGAAATTAAATTAACATTGAAAACATAATCTCATTTTAGGAAATTCATTATTAACATAAATTTAAAAAATTATGAGAATTTTAATGAACACAAACCCATATAATTAATTATTGGATTGCCTATAATTCTTATTTAAAAACACAAGTTAATTCATTTTAAAGATATACACGTTTTTGTAATGAGATTACAGGCTTAGAGAATATTTTCTCAGATGAAACAGAATATAAAATATAACGAATATTTGATTAATTCTTGTTTTCAATGATTTACTACACAGTGAATGATAATTAGGCTGAGGGTTACCAACTCTCCAGATTTTGGACTATTCTCAAAATATCCAGTGCTTAGCCCACATTTAAGTTTTTCTTAAAATAATAATTTAATAATTTATAAAAAATGATACTTTAATCCCCCATTTGATTTATTAAGCTATCCCTATAATGTCCAGTTTTGAACTCCATTAGTCTTGGTCACCCTAATTTCAGCTTCAAATAAGTGATCAATTTCCGAAATTTAAATCTCTAATACTAATTCTGTAATTGTTTTAATTCATATTATCAAAATCAAAAATTTCGAGACTCGAGACCCGATACCGAACACTAGTAAAATCCCTGCCCCTCCTTTCTCCCAAAATGTGGGAGTATCCGCCGAACTCTATCCGCCGAAATTTTGCTCAATCCAACGAATCCCCACTTATATGACCCTAAAGGTTAAATTACATTCAAACAAAACTCTGATTTCAAGTTTATTATAGACTAAATATTAAATTTGCAAAAGTTTTGAAATTTGAATTAATTTTCCATAAACAGCTAAGGTTAGTCATTTCTAAAAAGTCTTATCAAATACGAAAGCAACTCAGGTAATTAGCATGTCACATAGCATGTCACTTTACTTAACATAGATTCAAGCTATGTTCCACTTCATTATTGAAGTTTACTTAATGAAATAAAATAAAAATACCGCTTATTGTGTTAACAGATTCCTAACTCATTGAATAAAGTGTCTTAAGAAATAGTGTGGAATCTTTTAAATTTTCATTGATTTTTTATATCAGTTTTTTAAAAATAAAATTTCGCTTACATTTAAATATATTTTTGGTTATTTTTTAAATGAGTAAAATTAGTTTTGCTTCAAATGTAAAATGGGGTAAAGATTGCCATAACAGATGTTAAAACTGGGGTTCTTTTGATTGAGCAAAGTTTCGGGGGATTGATAGGCAGCGAAAAATGTTGGGTACTATGTTGTCAGCATTTAACATAAAATCTGTTGCGATACTCTACTTAAATGTAAAATGATATGAAAGGTTCACTACTGGATAAGATAGAGACCTGTAGGGAAATGATAGGATTAATATGTTCTTCTAAATAAGAACAGGCGCGAGAAAAGATCTGTATGGTACCTATCTGTGGTGGAACCTATGTCGGCGTTGAGCAGGGCCTAGGGATTGTTAAAAAACAATCAACATGTGGCACATTGCAGTCAAAGATTTGCAGTGTCCGGGTTCGAAAACACGACCCTTCGACCATGAGTCTGACACCTTTCCACTTGGCCACCCTCTACTCCCTACAATTTATTAATTTAGACATCAGATAATTATAAATATTAAGCTACCACTTAAAGAAGACTTTTAAAACTCAATATATAGAGAGAAAACTTAAGCACTTTTGGAAAGTTTAGAGAAAAGTGATTTACAACAGTTTTTTTTATTTGTTTACAATTATTTATAGTTAAAACTAATAATATTTTAAATGCTATTTTGTTTGTTTTAATCGCTTCACAAAAATAAGTCTTTGACACAAAAGCAGCCAATTTTGTCAGACCTCTCACTCAAATTAAAAGTATTAAAATATTTGGTTTAAGTTTGAATAACACTAATATTGAGAAAAGCATAAATACAAAATACATTCTAACGTAAGCCGAATATATTCTCTTGTAAAATATTTTATGGAATACATAAGTACTTGTAGTTTAATTTCATATTCAGATTTAAAAACTAAATTTCGAATAATTTTTATGTAGAGATTTAATTTAAATTTTCTAAATTGCAAGCCTTTTATTCGGCACCGGTCCGCAAAAGTCAGGTTGAGAACCTATGCATTATTTAACTTTTGGTTCAAGTCCTCAAAAATATACGTATGACAGATATCACTATATATTTAAATATATTGACATTAAGCCTGTCATAAATCAATAATTCATGAGATTTTATTTGTTGTCAGAGCACAAATACGTACAAAACATCCATCGCTCAAAAAAATCTCGTAAACAATCATTAATTTAAAACAAACAAAATCTTAAGTATTAAAGTCAAATCGGTCACTACTGCATATTCCTAATAAATTATTTCAAAGAATAATTTTACATACGATGAGTTATTCAATGAATCAATTTTTTAAGTTTTCAAATGTCAAAACACTATTAGATTTAGTTTTTTCATTAAAAGAGTTCTGTTATCCTTTCGCTGAATTGAGATTATAAACAAACATAAACTCAATTATGCCAATAATCTGAGAAAATGTCTTCAAATTAGGCTATTTTGGACAGAACACATCATTTCTTTTGAGATAAACTCTATTTTTGGAATTATGACAGCCATATATCAAAGCTTAAAAATTTAATTAAGTTTAAATCTATATATAAAAAGATAAAATTTATTGAATTTGCTTATTTTTAAAAACAGCCTTAAAGCAGAAATATAGTCGTCTCTATTGATGCGACCGAACCTTTATTTGATTTAAATTCTTAAAGAATATCTCGACACTTGATATAATATGCTTTACAGCAGTGAAATATACCAATAGAATACTTATGATGAATAGCTCTCTTTCTTTTTCTTTAAATTTAAAGTGTAATTGATTTTGAAGATGAACACTATATAAGTAATATTTTATTATTATAGTTATTTTATTAACAAATGGTTGCCTAAAGCGCGACTGACTTCATTCAAGCGCTCATTTAGAGTTTCAAAATATAGTTAGACCCCGATTTTAGCAACTCGTCGGTGCACAGAAAACCTTTTGCGCTAAAATCGAGTTTTGCTAAAATCCGACTATGGGTTAAAAATTCTCACTAAGAAATTGGGTTAAAGTGATAATAATTTTGAATAGTATTGACCCGATTTTAACAAATTTCATGTTAAAATTGAGATTCATTTTCTATTTTTAAATATTTTTTGACATTTTTTGAAAATTAAATTACAAAATATAATTTTTGATGAATCCCAGACAAAAAATGTTGAAGAAATTATAGAATTGCTAAAATCGAAACACTGTCAATGCTATGCGTGCTTTGAAAATTGGTTGCTATAATCGGGGTTTTGCTAAAATCGGAGTCTAACTGTATGCCCGAGCAATAAATTGGCATAAATCACATAAAATTCTTTAAAGCGATAGAATTTTTAGACGAATTGGAAAAATAATCCCCACTGTATTATTATAATTTATATTAAAAATTATGCTTTAAGTATAGAATATATGTAACGCTCACGCCATCAAAGATTATGGAATAGTATCCTGAATATCATTAAACTCTATTTTATTCATGAGAATATTTATATGTTATGTAAAAGCTATATTATGGCACCAGTCGCGTCATGGGATCTGTTTAAAACTAATGTGAATATATTACTTGAATATAACATATTCTCATATAAAAGGAATATAACTTTACACCCATTAGAATAATGTTTTATTCTTTACACTTGACAATTCCTATTTATAGCACTGTTTATAAATAGTGTTGTATGGGTTCCAATTTTTTTGAGTTCCACTTCCTGTTAATGAAAGAATTTTGTTTGAGTTCCAGTATGAGAACCAGTTCCTGTAAAATTTTGTTTCATTTGGGTTCGATTATACCTAGAGTTACACAGGTGCAATTACTGGAATATTACAGTGTAAATTACGCAGATGATCTGTAATAAGAATATTTACTTAAAAAATATATTTTATATATTGTAAAAAATGCGGAAAATCAAAACCTAGAAGTGTAGTCCGATCCTAAACCTGAAAATAACCACTTGTATTTTTGGAATTTTTAATCCACAACCTTTATTATTTAAACTAGTGATGGAAAATATTAGAATTTTTTAATCCCACTCCCATCCCATGAGTCAAAATTTAATCCCACTCCCGTCCCATTCCATTGAAAATTTGTTCAATTTAGAGTATAACACGAGCAGTCACAAGGTTTCAACGTTAGAGAGACTGGATATTGACTAGTGTTGTAAAATACATTATAAATATGAAGAGTGTTGTTCGAATTCTTTATGCTATATAACTATTTTTTGGGAAATTCCGGGAACAAACTTAAAAACTACCCCTTTTTAGTAAAAAATGATTTTTAAAGTATAAAATGTTAATTATATATATTGAAAATTTTAATTAAAAACCCGAATTAAAATGAAGGCGCTTTTGATTAAAAACATAAAGGATGAGATCTAAATTACTTCTAAAATCACAAAAATCTAACGTAAAGTTTTGAAAGCTTTAGAAATATATGACCTTGGATATAGCTTAATCTCATTGAAATGGTTTAAAAAAAATACCTTTAACAATATCACACATAAAAAATAGCTCGAACCTAACTTAACCTAACAATATTTTTTATGTGCGATATTTTTTCAAGATAACCTGTTTGAAATGCCATTTAAAATGCTGTTTTATATTTAATAATAGGAATTTTACTTTAAAAAATTACAAAATTTTAGTTGAATGTATTTTAAGTATTCGTACAACACTCTTCACATTTATAATATATTTTACAACACTAATCAATATCCAGTCTCTCTGGCGTTGAAACCTCGTGACTGCTCGTGTTATACTCTGGTTCAATCCCTCCCACTTCATCCTACGACTTAAAACATGATCCCACTATCATCCCATCCCATTGAAAAAATTTTATACAGTATTTTCTCTAATAGTAAAACGTTTGGGACAATTCCTTTACAATAACGAAGTTTTACTATAAAAAGTCATAGAGTTATAGCAAAAGCTTTAATATGACAGAGTTTTCACTATAACCTATTGACTACATCGAGGATAAACTGTATTTATTACTTTGCACATATTTTTTTGAGTCTTTTACAAGTTTTGGTTTTAATAATTTTACTTTAGATTAGAACCTATTCGCCAGAAAATCTTAATAAACACTTATTTATTAAAAGTAATTTTAAGATATAGATTAATAAAAATGCTTTGTTATAAAGTCTGTAGATAAAAATTTTGTCTAAATAGATTGTAAATTTATATTGTAACTTCTAATCATGTTATTTAAATATTATATAATTCATTTTTGCATCACTTGACTCAATAATTAAAGCTTTACTTTGTTTGCATTCACTTATAAACATCAATTCTAATCCCATCCCACACGCATTTTTAAAATCCCATTGAAAAATTTTTCAATCCCTCCCACTCCCATCCCATGGGAGTAGGATTGAGATTTTCATCACTAATTTAAACATATTTTCTCTGAACACTCAGAATTGATTCAAAAGATCGGGACATACTTTTTGAATGCGTTGTAATCGTTCAAAATAATTTAGAATCCAATAATAATAACAATCATGTTTGTGATATTGATATTCATTCTTCTCATTCTTAAGATGAAGCTCATAGTGATGTAAAAATATTTGTTTCTCAAATTTGCAATGAAAATAATTTTGCACCAATTTTAGTTTTTTACGAAAAATTACGCGTAATTTAGTAACCCTAAGCATACCTGACACATACCTAGTAAATAATTGATACAATTAAATAGAAGTGAATTTTGTTATTAAGGAAATTGTTCTGTAATTTCTTTCAAATATGAATATTGGTATTGTCTTAAAAAAATGAATGGAAGTCTTGATATTCTAATAAACATAACATTTACTTATTTCTATAGAACATATGAGCCATTAAAATAAATGAGAATCTTTTCTTTTTTAATTATATTTGAAGCCATATCAGCAATAATATACATGAGAATCGGTTTCACAATCGCATCTTTGGGTCGCGTCTGTTCTGTTATAAATGAAGACCAACGCCATCAGCTCTGTTTCAAAAAGAGACGCCGCATCTTATTATTGGTACTCATCGTTTTGATATTTGGAATTTCATGGTTACCCTTTCATATCTATTATTTGGTGGCAGATCTTCGAACTAAATACAACTTTCGAGTCTTTCTTGTGGTAATTATTGTATTAATTAATGATTAATTAAAAATGAATCTTATTTTTAGAATTATTTATTGAACTGAGTCTATTATCAAAGTGAGCCTTGTTTGGCACAATTTTTGATATTGGGATAAATCATTTATAAATGATATGCTAAAGAGCCTAAAGCTAAAGCCATTCGAATCTTAACTTGTAATTGAACAGAAGGTTTTATAACTAATTTGATAAATCAATTGCTGACTGCCTTTAGCTTTGAGATGTTTCAATTATCTTCAGATCAGTATTGATCCAAAATAGCGGTACATGAATAAGCACTGGTTCATTTGATCTGCAGAGAATTGACTTTTACATAAATAAGTTAAGTATATTTTGTATTAACTGATATCTATCTCAAATTTATGATGAAAACATCGCATAATAAAGTTTCAGCAAGTTTTATAAAGTGATATTTGAAGGTTTAGTAAATATTTAATATGGTATATACATATATATATAAATGCCGGTAATTTCCTAATTAAAAAATTGTTTCAGAAAACAATGACTTCAACTTTTTCAAATGTTTTCATTCTGTATTGTTTTACCAATTCTACAAAAAGCAGCAAAAGTTGTGTAACTCTAAAAATGAACCAAAGTTACTGATAAACAATGCAATAGAATTCGCTGTCATTTTAATATACATGTACTTCTACATTAAGATATAGTTTTATACATGAGCAGAGCAGGTTCTGCAGGCATCAAATCTAAGTGCAGTATCGTACGGATAGTTAAGGGTTGTTACTGATGGAGAGTCGGTTGTGAGGCTTGTAGAGATGTTTCTTATTACATATATTATAAATTAATAGAGCATATTAATAGCCTATAATTTATTGAATAGTCCCATAGTCAATCTTTGTCGCATCATAGTAGTTCAGTTACTATGATACTTAGATTTGAAAACTCCTATACTCATGAATTAGAGATCAGAAAGTGTACAACATAACAGAATCTGTAAAAAAGGGCCACTCCAATACACCGACAGATCGCTACACCTACAATTCAAATAACATTACGTCAAATTTCTATTTTTCAAGTTTCTTAACACAGATTTAAGTAAATTAGACCAGCAATTCTCAATATCAAACAGATATTTGTCTAAAACAAATAGATTTATAAATTTTGAAAAATTTTATTTTTCAAAAATCAGTTTGTGTAAAAACTATTCTTTTTTTGACAAAAATCTCTTTGATATTCAAAATTCTTGGTCTAATTTACATATAAATAGAGTCTAATTTTTCTTAATCTGTTTAAGAAACGTGAAAAATAAAAAAGTTTACGTAATGTTATTTCAATTGTCGGTGTAGGTAAAAAAATACCACAAAAAATATTGAGTTTGTATAAAATAAATCTAAAATCTAAATCTTTAGTTGTCTCTAAGCTTTATGATTAAATCTGACTCAATTAATCGCAAATTACTTCACATATAATTATACATTTAGATTGCTTTTTGTACCTTAATCTAAAATTTTGTAATCATTGATAATACAAAAATTTTATAACAATCTGTTTCAGGGTTGAGACAAAATAGTTGATTGTTTGCATTTTCAATTTATCTGAATTTCTAAGTTGTATATTACATAATCGTTTCTCAATTTTATCATAGAATGTTTCAGAATAATTATTCTGTTCTTCAGAATAAATTAATAATTAATGAAAAATTTATTAATTATATACAGCATATGGCGATGAATCTGGATAAAACCCTTTTATAAAGCAAGTTATCTGCGCTATTATTGATATTACTATACTAGTAATGAACTCATTGTCAAAAACCTTTTTAAGTTCCAAACTTTTCATTACTCAATGTATTTTCAATGCATTAATTTGTTTAGTCATTAAGAGTTTGAGTGAAAAAGTAAAGTTCAAAAAAATTAAGTGAACCATTAAATCAATAATTAACTACACTAGGATTAAGCTCTAATTGAACATCAGCGTGTGTAAAAATTTTGTTTACGTAAGTAAATTAATGCAAACCCTTTCAAAGTAACATAAAATTTAATTTGTTTTGAAATTTTCGTAAAAATGTTACATTTATATCAAATTATTCTAATTACTGGACAGGTATAGTCCAGGAATGGGTATGCCCTTGACACTGGACACCTAAGCTTAATTCCTGGACACCTGGTCACCCTGGTGTACTTTAGACCGGACTGCAGATTAGCTAAACATAAACCGATTTAATACCTTTGAGTCGGAAAAGCGGTATATAAATGAATAATCACATGTTTGGACACTATATCTTCAATATTAGGCCTTGTGTTCATTACCTTAAACTTGCAGTTAATTGCATGCGATTCTTACAAGATTTTGTGATATTCATTGAACTCAAAAGCTGTTCGCATAAATATGTTCTGCCACATATACTCAATATCTTAGCAAAAACAAATCACAAATTAGCTTAACTTTTAGGTATAAGCTTAATGAAAACAATAACATCTTTTTCTTCAAATCTTAGAATTCCGAACCCACTCATTACTAAAAGTAAAATACCACGGACCACAGAAAACGTTGTCGCGGACCATCAGTTCTGCACCCCTGATTTAGAATGTAAAAATAATTTTAATTATAAGTTAAACTATTGGCTACGTTTTGAATCCATAGACCAATACAGTGATAAATAATCAGAAATTCTTTCTTAAAAAGCCCCCTCTCTCTGATTGATTTGTTTGACTCTATTTAAATTTGACGCTTGTTTACTGATACTTTTATTTTTATCACCAAAAAAAGACAGTACAACTAAATAACAATACACTGAGATGTCAAAGGTACAACCTGCCAGGTGGGGGGGGGGGGGGGGTGGAGTAAACCTGAAAATTTTTTTAATTAATTTTTCGCAAAAAACATTATAGCGTGAAAACTCGTCGTTTTTAAGACAATTTTCTAAAAAATACGTTTTCGCGCCAAAACATTTTTAAAAATTATTTTTGCGCCAAGATTTTTAATCATTATTATCAAAAGACAACGCGAAAAATTAATTAATTTACTGATTATTCATTTCAATTGATAATCATTTTCTATTTATGCATTTATGCTGTAATTGAATTCAACTTTTACCAATTTTCATGTGGGATTCTAGTTTTTGAATGCTCCAGGGAGGGCGACACCCTACCTAACCCCTCCTTTGACATCTCTGATAATACAGCAAAAAAGTAACTATTTGTTGAAATGAACTGAAATAAAATGTTGAAAATATTTTCTTACATTTTGTCATTTGAAAGCATTGCTACAAACCATAAGAGCTATTAAGAATGAAACTATAAAAGCATTATATTTCAATCAATTGAAGTTGGTTCACTTATGCCATATAAAATTATACTTTAAATTTGTTATTGTTTTTCATACAATCAATTTAAAGCAAAATTGTAAAATTTTTTCTCCACATTTTGGTATTAAATCCACTTCATATTCAAATCAACTGTTTGTATAAAATTTAGTAAAAATGTTTCAAAAAGTTTAAATTCAAACTTAAATAAACATTGAAAATATGGATCACTTGTAAACTAACAGCAAAAATATGATTGAAATAACTTATTCTTTTCAACTGTTATACTCTCCTTTTAAGACCATGAAAGGCCTCAAAGCATTCATTTTAGCCCTTTTGCAGTTTTGCTTTGACTTTGTTGTACCCTCTGTTGTACAATCACTCTATGAAAGACATTCCGGAAAAGATGTGGAAAGATATGAGTTTGATATATAATTAAGTTTTGCATTCAATAGACTGTTTATGTTTAAGAAGATATGAAACTCAATTCCATATATTAAATTACTGCTTTACCGCTGAAGAGGGAACCGCGGGACCACTTACCTCTCGATTTGAAAAAGTTTTTTACCACAATAACCTTATACCAAAACGGTGATTTAAATTTGGAGAGTCCAAGAAGCCTCTAAGTTAAGTCCCCACAATTCCTTTCAATACATAGTTATTTTCATAGTAATATAATTTCATATTAATTTGTAGACTATATG
>JAQGCH010002558.1:0-12369 GCA_034699485.1 Nanhermannia elegantula
CCTTTTGCTGTCTGTTTTGCTGCTGCTGTTCCACTCTTTACATTATTTGCTGTGCTCACAGAGTTAGCACTGCTTTTATGATTAATTCCTTTTTCATCCTTGAATTCATTGCCACTAATGGCAGACTCAACAGTCTGTCGATGGCTTGGAAGGGTTGGCGATTTTGTGCCAATCAGAGTGCGCACATCAAATGCCGATGATTTACGACTTGAATTCTTTTTAACAGATGTAACACAAGATTCTAAAGGAGTAGTAGTGATAGCACTGCTCACACATTTACTTTCTTCCTTTGATGAAGACTTGCAAGCACTTAATCCTACATTAGATCCGGCAATATATGGGTTGGAATTGACGGTAGAGCACAACGATTTATTTTTATCCGAATTGATTCTGCACTGACGTAAAGAATTCACTGTAGATGACGATGTGCTGGTCTTTGCTGTTGTCGTGTTTGAAAGTGTTGTTGCTTTTGTTGGTGGAGTTGTAGAATAATTAATAGAACTGATGGGCACAGGTTTGGGCGTCGATGCACTTGAGTTGTTTGCTGGAAGAATTTTTCTCAATTTTTTCGTTTGCGATTCATCCGTTTGCACAGCACTAACATTCGTATGAGCTGACTTGGATATCCCTTGAGGTGTAGCTGCTGTTGGAGATGAAGTAACACGATATGCATTCACTGTTGAAGCACTTTTAGATGTATCCGCATTTTTGGGCGTAGCAATAGATCCCTTACTCGATGTCACGCCAGTTGCACCACTATTGTTACTGCTATTACTTGAATGCAATCTTTTCAATGTTGGAGTAGTTGTCTGTGTTACCAATGCTGGTGATGCCGGCAATGCTGCCGCACCTGTCATTATCGTAGTCAATGTGCTTGTATTTGATGTCGAAGTAGATGCTTGCGATCCAACCAATTTAGACTGACTCACACTGCTATTATTGTTATTATTAGTATTACTCAAATTACTGTTACTATTGGTATTGTTAAGACTGCTTCCACTCCCACTTTTTGATTCAATAGTTTGTGGATGTGTTGTCTTTAATCGTTTTATCGGTCGTTCACATATGCGATAAAAAAGACGCATCGGATCACTCTGTTTGTGACCATTTAGGGAAACATTGAGACAGAACAGAAGAAAAAAGAGAAAAAATTGAAAGATCAATACATAAATAGTAATAGACGGAAGACGCGCGCATTTAAGTTTTATGGATAGTGTATTCACAATCGCACATAATATATAATTGAATGGCACGCAAAATGTGCGACAGCTTGCAATACACTGTACATAACTTAACTTTAGCGGAATAATAAATAGCAGTTATATTGATATGCATAAAGAGGAGAGCGAGAGAGTCAGAACTATGTATTATATTAATGTAACAAAGTATAGATACCCTTCTCCAGGCATAGATATACGCCACATCCATCAGCGTGTAATCCTCGCTCAGGATATCTTCCAAATACATGACGTCCACCTACATTACAATAAAACCATACAAAACCGGATTTAGTTTTCTCTAATACTAAACGGGCATTTATTTAAAGTTTTGATAGTATGGCTAAATTGGGCCCACTTTTACATCAATCAAAACTGCAGTCTTTTTTTAATAAGTTATGTCCTTAAAGTCGTGCATATTTTTGTTAATATCATTCTATTTGAATATTAATGTAATTTAATAAAACTTATTTTTAACTTTTATAAAAATTATTTTTGTATTGTATTAATTCAAAAGCAAAAGTTGATTTATCTTTTCAGCTATAGTGAGATACAGTATATCCAAACAGTAAATTCAGTGCTTATCGATTTTTTGAGTGAGTTCTGATAAAACAAGTCTTTCGATCAAATCCTTTTTCACTTCCTTTATCGTAAAAACAATCGATAATTGGTATTGACTTATACTTGAAAGAAACTAATAAATCAATTTTTTTGTGAAACTTATTGTTATCCTAAGACTCATGTGCTTATTATATTGTTGAGAAAGAATGTGAACTGACATTAAACAAAGATAGCATTCAGTAACATAGAGAGCAACTACTTTGATGAGCGCGAGTAAGTTTACCACACATTCATGTTAATAGACTCGAATGGCCTTTTCTTACTTCGTTTTATTCTTTAAGCTCGATATCGGTTACGAGGTTGAGGAGGGGTGGGTCTACTTTGCTTCAGGTTTTAAGTTTGTTGCGGTTCGCATCGTGACTGAACGCTTCCTCAATGAAAGAGTACGTCACAAGACGATAGAACGCCACTTTGTGTGAAGTCTCCCTTTAATACTACATTAGTTATCAGTACATATACTGCAATGCCTTTTCTGCCTCTGCTCTTCACTTTAAATTACATGTGCGATTCTGCCAGAAGGTATACTGTACTTTACACGCACTCTGTGCTCAACTGGATGTAGATGTAGGAGACAAGCCCTCAGAGGATTAATAATGCATTCCTTGTCCCAGTGTTTGGCATGGATTAAATGCAATGCAGCACTGCTTTGCTTAGTCTCGTGTATTGGCTCAAGTGTACGAATGTGTATATTCTCTGTTTTAGATATGTTTGCATAACGCTGTTTCGGCTCTCATTCCAACTCAACTATACATTATCTCTCTTTTTCGGAATGAATCGAACACTAAATATCAATTTATGTATTTTTATTTATTTGAGGAAGTGCTCAGCTTTTGATAAGTACACGATAAACACTACATACTGTAAATTTGTATGTTTTGCTTTTCAGACTTCTTTTTATTTTATAACTTTTCAAAAAAGTTAATATCAGAACAAATTGCGGTTTGAATTCATTAATTTGAGTTTAGTTCACAAATTAGTTTAACAAAATAATTAGCATTTTTTGAGACAGTATTTAATTTATCTGATCTGAAAAATGAATCATTACTGATATTAATCCTACACAAAAAAAAGTAATAATCAAATAGATAGGGATTGTACGAGTCAATCACTGGTGGTCTGTATTTTTTGAGAACTCTATTTTTATAAAGATAAGCCTCTCTTTCATGGTTAGGCACCATTACATCGAAATTGAGGCCTAAAGTTGCAGTAACTATTTATTTGCTTTCAAAACATTATTCAGGTCTTATTTGCAAAGTTTATCTACTAATTATAAATTTTCAATTTAATTAATTAAATGCTATAAAATAAATTAAAATTATTTTTTTGAAACTCAATCTTAATCTTGAATTTATAATTATTTCATTGAAATTAATTGAAATGAATTTAAATTTTAAAAAAATAAAAAAAGAAAGTTTTTAAATGAATAAACAATAAATGAAGAAATATTTAAATCAAATGGGTTTCACTCAAATAGCCTTCAATAAAGTGGATTCGATTCGATTGTTATATCAGATGAATTGATGCACAGCTTTATCCTTAAGGCGTTTTTCAGCTTGATTTCGGTCGACTGCAGATTCTATTGGAGTGCATTATCATAAATGAGGAGAACTTTTATCTGAGAGACTCTTCATTTAATGAGCTTATTTGTAAGGGGCGACTATACCAAGTAATTCATTTCAAAGACTGGCCTCCATAGCACTCTTATATATACTTAATTATCTCAAAGACGGCTGGTTTTAAAATATAACATATCTGTCTTTCTTTTTCTGTTTTTAGCCGGCGTGAGATCTGTTATCTTATAGTATTTTTATATGAAGGACATGTTCTGCTTTACATGCAATGCAATTTACAGCATAAGAAAACGCAAAATTGCGATTTATGGCAATATAATACTGTATATGCGAGTAAATACAGAAATTAAGCTCAAGCTATATATACCTTATAAGTGTTTGGCAGCCCATACTTGGTTGCTATGAATTTCTTGAGGTGCAATATTGATAGTCCTGCTGGGCATAAAAGATAACGTCTCATCGTTTCCTGCAATAAATGATTTTGTATAAGTTATTGTACAGTATTTAAAATTAATATTAAATATATATATAAAGGAGTAATGATTATTAAAGAAAACACTCTAATTTTGAGCTCAATTTAATTTTGCAGAAAACTCTTACCGTTTCACTGGCTTTTTCGGTCTGTTGATTGGAAGGAGTGGTGTTATATCCATTCTCTGGAATTTGGTTGTCTCTATTGGGAACAAATAATTGAGAGAAAACATTTGTTAATCACACTGTTAGTTAAAAATGTGAGGAAATCCTGTCATATACAACAGTAAAGCAGTAGAGAGTGAGAGAAAAGCTAACGTTTGAAAGTAATTTCAAAAGAAGTGATGTCAGGCTAAGCACATGCTTAAAGAAACGTACGCCACAAGTCTCTTAACATTTGCTTTCTCTAAAGCAAAAGTTAAAATTTTCAAATTCTAAATATAGCAAAGCTGGCAATCATTCATTATAATGTCAACATCTAAATAACTGAGTGCAATACAATTTAAATCTAAGAGATATTTGTTTTCACAATCATTTTATTCATAAGCCCCCTAAGAATTAATTATATACCAAAAATTTTTACATTTTTAAAATTTCATTAATTTATGACTTTCATTGATATTATATATTCTTTAAAATTGAAATCTTTTTGCTCTTGCTTTTAGCATTGAAACTTTGGTCAATTTTGCGTTTTTTAGAGTCAAAATTAGCATATTTTGCGTTAAGATTTAGCTCTTTTTGATTTTTAGCACGTTTTAGCTTAAGAGACCAGATATGCTAAATGTTGAAGCCTTACTCATGCAATGAAGGCCACAATTTTTTTCTTATTTAATTTCAAATTTTTTATTTGAATTGATTAAAAGTTTGAATTTTATTGACAAAAAAAATAATTAATTAATAATTAATTGAGGTCGATATAGCATTGTTTGATATTTGATGTAATGGTTATGTAAACCTTTTTATACCGAAACGAAAGATTTTATAATGACTGATAGTAGAGCACAAATTTTGGTTTGCCTTAAACAGTATCGATGAGTGCAGTGTCAATATTGATACTGAGGCGTAAACTCTCATATTCTCGCAATACTGACATCTAATATGATTGTCATTTCCCCCCAATTCCTGCTCAATCCTGACGAGTGAGTCTCCCTTATTATCAGTGATAACTGTATTTTGCATTCAATGTTTCCTAATATTATTGCATTCCAGGCGGTGTTCAGTAGAAAAGTAGTCGTATCTACAGTACAGTACAGCACAGTTACTGTAAAATAGAGTAGATTTGAGGTATAATAGCAATAAGGCACTGACTCCCATGAGGAGAGGACTCTTATCCATAGTGGCAATAGTGGTATCTTTAGATTCTTTAGCATCAGGCCATTCATCGCATCACATCACACATAGGGGAGAAACAAGTGAGTTCACTGATTAGACTATTGCGACGCCAACAGAATCTATGTAAGAGGCAGTCTCGCACTCATTTGGTAATAGCATCAAAATATGAGGTTTGCGATCATGTGCTCCGCTCTCAACTATCAGTGAAACCCAATGCATCTGACAGACAATACGCGATCGATTCCTTTGTCAATCCCGTCTTGTTTAGGGTCCTTTTGACAACTGATAATGTTTTATATTGAATCTGTTCCTAAAATGAATTTAGAGAGTGGCAAAACTCCTCCTCAATGGCCATAAGCAACGAATGGGGGCCTGTTTACAAAGATACCCTCCATCGATGGGAAGCGATACAAGGACTCTCCCACAACCAGACCAGTCTTCAACACTTAAATCTCCCCTCTCTCAGGTCTTCAGCATTACAAAAGGTTTCGTTGGCATCCGGGAGCCCAAAATGCACTGAAGTAATGCTTCAAAACTTTAATACCTATCTATCTTTGGCTTTGGCTCCACTGTGAGACTTAAACTCCCCTTTGCGCGACTCTCGCATTCGTTTGCATCAAAGTTAAAAAATAAACATTAACTTCTATGTGAAGAGAAGCGAAGATAGGGAGAGACTCAAAACAGGGGGACTCAGGCATGAAATGAGAGAGAATGGGAGAGTATAAGAGAATTAGGAAATATGACAGAGAGTAGGAGCGAGTTTTGGAGAGAGAGAAAGTGCTTCAATGCACGCAAAGCACTAATGTTGCTCTAGGTTTTGGTGGCAGCAGTTCAGCAGTTGCTTTGGTTTAACTCAAATAAAAGTGAGTCGAGTGTAGGGATCATAGAAGAGAATGAAAAAGAATGAGAGAGAGAGGAGAAAGAGAGTTAGACATACAGTACAAGTGTGTCAATGAAAGCTCTCACACAAAACAGGCCGAAACTGTGATGGCATGTGAGCTGCAATTTAGAAATGTTGTTTCATTGAAGAATGAAAACATGATTATGGAAAAGGGGAACCGATACGTGTCGCTACACAAGGCATAAGTCCATTCACATAAATATGTTTAGGACTACATCAGTATTACATTCCATTGATATACATTTCACGCAGAGACACGTGCACACCATTAATAGATTATACATTCGGAATATGCATAAACTTTAATGTAACTGTTGGCCACTCATATGCACTCTACACTTGTATACCATTATACATAACAAATCATTATTATCTATTCAACATTTCAATTTGTTTTTTACTGCATTAACTCTCTCTCTCTCTCTCTCTGTCTCTCTTTCGCACTGTCTCTTTTTTATGACTTATCTCTGAGTCTCACTCATTCACAATATAGCTATTATTGTCTCTAATGTTTCATTGGCAATGAAATAACAATCCTTATAAAGTACTTTAAACGTTATCTCGCATTACTTTTCCCATCGCATTACAAAAGAGTCTTATTATTAAACAGGATGTTTCACTCTCTCTATTATTAGAGAGAAAGTTAACAGTCAGTCGGAATATGTAAAAGCAATGCAAGCGTGGTTACGCAACTTTGAAAATACGGTACAGAAAAAGGAATTAAGTCAGAAAATCAGATAAATGCTTACCCATATCCGTATTCAAGGGATAAACTAATTTTATCATTTGCCATATAAAACATTCTATGCTCTGGAACTTCTCCGCGGTCCTCAGCTGTTGTCGGCGCTATCGTACAAATTAATTAAGGATTTAATATTAAAGATAAGATAACTGATTAAAATGAAAAAACAAATGATTTAAGACGTGAGTGTTAACAGACTTGATATACTTGTTTTTAATAAAGCAATTTCTATGTAATTTAGATGTTATAAACTTCAAGAAAAACAAATTGTAATTAAAAAAGAAATAAGTCTGTGCTTTGAATTATTATTGAAACATAGAGTGTATACAATTTAATTGATTGATAATTTAAAATGCATGACACACCTGCTTCTGAATGTTTGGCGTAGAAGTCTCTTCTTCGATGCATTTCGTCTGAAATTTAATAGAGTTATAGTGAAATTAGTGTCGCTCTAACTAGTAGTGTAAGTCTGGGGGCAGTAGTATTATTAGATTGAGGTTTGAGGTCTTAGCTTTCTCAACACGAATAATGAATAAATAAAATAAAGTTGAATAAAATGAATACTATGTATACAAAGCGAAACCAACCAACCAGACAACCACTGCTCCAGTCAATGATGAGCTTTGATTATGACGGCGAGCTTACATACTCTGTACTTTACTGATTAATGTCAAACTAGACTTATATTAGTCCGTCTCTAACTTATGCCGACTTACTATACATTTAGTGCATTATTCTCTCTAATAAATCAATTTTACAAATGGATCATCAATTTATTCGCAAAAATAAAGTAAAATATTCATTTGTGATCAGCTTTTATATAACTTATTGAATATTTGTGTTTAGTCAATGATAATCAATAACTTTTAATTTTGCAAAAACTTACTTTTGAAAACATCAGGTATTAATTTGTAGACAATGTCTTGTAATATCTTATCAGACCTGTTGAGAAAAATATTATCAGAAATTTTTGACAATTTTTATGATACAGGTATTTATCAAAAGTTTTTGAAAATTTCAATTCATAAATAATTCACCTGATATTCAATAGTGGTTTTGTTTTGTGAACTTGTACTTCACATATGGGGCAGTATTTGTTACTCTTAAGATAGTTAACAATACATGACTTACAGACTATTTTATGGAAGAAATAATTAAACGAGGATTAGAATCAAAATTATAGTAATGTTTAAGTCATGATTGAAAATAGAGCTCATACAGGAATGAAGGCATTCACTAATAGTGGTCGCGTCTATGAAATAGCCGTTGCAGAGAATGCACGTCAGCTCTGCATTTACATCTATGAGTCGTGTTCTCTTATGAGATGATTGTGGCTGTGATGCTAATGATGATGAGGAAATGGGTATTGCAGCTGATGGTGAGGTCTGAGCTGATGCGCTCGAACTATGAGATGTTTGAGAAGACTGCTGCTGATCAGCTTTTTGAGACATAGTTTTTTCTATTTTTTCATTAGTCTTCTTTCACAATAAGCCAAAAGTAAGTTCATCCACAAATCGCTGTAAAAAATGAATACTTTAATGATTTTTCTTGAAATGAAAGAATATCTATCTTTGTTTCATAGCTGTTATCCTAATACAGTACATACAGTACTGTTTGATTAACTTTGACGAAGCTTTTGGTGCTTTGCTTAATAGAAATTAATGCCTAATAATGTGGGCAAAGATAATAAGTGGGTATTAATTGAATTACTTGAACTGTTATTTTTATTTATATAGCATTTTTGATGAAATAAAAAGGCCTAAAATTTCTTTTCTCAAGTGCTTACGTAGAGAAGTGAATACAGCAATATTTCCTGATATGAACGCCTTATTGCTATCATATATTTGAATTTATATGTATTTATGGCACTAATGATAAATAATATAAAAAATTAGTGCAGCAAATGTTGTGTCGGCAATGAGTGGCACAATAATGCAGCTGTTAATACATTTAGTGCAAAATGTAACAGAAGTGCAAATTCGATGCAATGCTCTATTGCATAGAGAATAGAGAGTATCAAACTCTTAATATATATAACAAAAGGCATCTCAACACGTTTTCACGTAATTTAGCAGCAGAAAGAAGTGTAACAACACACACAACTCGACTGTATTTCTAGATATAATACCAGTACTCTATGCTCCAGTACTACTGGTATATTACTTTAGGCTTAAGGAGAGAAACCAAGTGTATAGTAATAGTAAATAGCAATGACTGAGCTGCGTATCCATGGAAACTATATTGAGTTATGCAGCATCAGCGCATTGCACTCACATTTCACTACACGGTCTCTACACTAACTCATAGAGAATGAGAATTAGGAGACAAGGATCAGATGCAGAGATGCATGCTTTACATCATACATATTAGACATACAGACTCTTCCTCTATGCATATTAGACGTATACGGTTTATGATCACGTTTCTCTTATTTCTCTCATAGATTTGCAGCAGTTTCTGTCCATTTTCTAATCACAAAACAACTATAAAGTGATAATAATAGCGCTTTTCATGCATTCACTCACAAAAGTTTATCATTAAATTGAATGTGTGAGAGAAAAATTTGTTTACTTCGATAGTATTGACTCATATTTTGCCATCAAAAATATTTGTGCTTACCATCAAAAGTGGGTTATGTCGTGACTTCAATTCTAAGCTTAACTTAAGGTTTTCTCTTTTCTCTGTTAGCCTCACTTTTTTCTTGTGTCTATCTTTTAAGTGAGAATTCATATTCACTCTAAAAGTTTATTTACTTCCTCTTTGAGAAATGGAAATACACGTCAATGCCTAAAGCATTAAACATTGCTCACTATTTTCAATATGAGATGCCATAAAAATTACGCTTTACTTAAAGAATTCATTGAAGAGAAAAATAAACTTTTCCACTACAGCCTAAAAACCTTTGAAATTAAGTTTTGTTCAATTAATGCTAATTAATGTTATGGTTATTAAGAATACTGATAATTAATAAGGACCACTGTCTATTAGAAAAATAAAAGATTTATCGATTGTTTCGTTGAGTAACAGCAAAACCAAAATTTAAAGCATTCAAAGAAAAGCAATTTTTGTGCACTGAATGAAAAAGCAATTTTATTGAAACAACTTTTCTTCGATTCAATGAAATTGAATCGTAAATGCTATTTAAGCCATAAAAAGGAACGCATGCGCTTCTCGTGGCGAAGGACTCAATGTTTGGTAAAGTTAAGAAATAGTTGAAGCGTTAGCTTTAGTGCTAGTGTTAGTACAGTATGTATTGTTGTGGACCTCCTGGGATGTAATACCATCTCAGAAATGATACCACCAGAGTTGACTTCACCATACTTAACATTTTGCAAACAGTATAACAGCATTCTGTGTTTGCCCTTTGGAAACACTTCCGCTAAATATTTTTATCTCCACTTAAGACTAAAAGTTCTATTTTCGCGATTGATTTTAATTAACAGAAAAATAAGTGAAAACCTATGTATAAAAAGATTGGCACCAAATAGAAGCTGAAACACTATAATTACGGTTACAGTTGACCACAACTATTAACAATCACAGATGTATGCAAATGACAGATAAAATATAGGCATTCATTTGCCAATTGAGTGCTTTCGGAGAGAGTTATTGTGCTTACGTTGGACGCAATTGGAGACGACGTTCGCCACAAGTTTAGGGGAGAAACGAAGTTTTCAAGCTTTTTAGTTATAGTTGCGGAGAATGAGAGACAGACACCTGCCTGTGTTCTCACTCATGCTAAATATGCGCTCGAGGGGTCACAACATTAGATATTAGTTATTATATCGACTGCAATAATATAAAGCATAAATATGTTATGCATTTGCACAGACACGTGATTGCAGTCAATCTATTATTTCTATATATAGGAGATATTAGTGTTGGCTCTGATGGCACGCATCCAAAAATTACTTAAAACGTACACTTCTTTACTATTAGTTATAATGAGAAAACAGTTGAGTACGAGTTGAGCTCTGAATAACCAAAATGATTATAATATTTGGTGTCGAATGAGAGATGCCTGCGAGCCAGCACTGCTTTGCCGCATAAGAACCACCAAAACTAACTTAAGGTTAACTTTGTTTTGAAGCACAGCGATGAGTAACTACTTTACATCTCTTACTCCTTGAATAAGGTTTATTTCGAGATTTGCTAAGAAAAACAGCAGTTGTGTACTTGAGTAGTGCACCCCTTATGCCCCCCACTGAACACTCTCCTTAACTGCTTATCTGTAACTCCCATTTTCTCTGGAATTGATGTCAACGTAGTGTGTATTTGAAATGACAAACAACGCAAAAAGGCCACAACTCCGCCATCACTAACATATTCACAATTTAAATGTAAAATTAAATCAAACCATTTATGCGATCGCACAAACGCTTATAAACAGATATGTTTTAGAAAAATGCACTTTTGCTATAATATAAAGAGCAGATAAAGAGCACGAAACTAACAAAAAAAAGTTTAAAAAAATTGGTTGTAAAGCAGTTCCATCACATGTGAGAACTGTTTGTGCAAAAATGCTTGCATAACACAATCGCAAAACTCCGAAGAATAATCGATTTTTCTTTTGACAGTATGTGTCGTATAAATATTTGAGGCGAAACATACAACTTTTCGATAATTCATTGTGACTTTAATGCTTTTCTGTGTTTGTATTCATATTTTCTTATTATTTCTTACAAATTTTACATAACATTAATAATAAATTTGGATTCATTAATGATTTCAATGATGTAAACGGATATTACATTTTTTTCTAAATAATGACCTCAAATATTACGCAAATGTATTAAATTACAAATATATGAATAATAGCGGATATTATTTTGTTAGTCATTCAATAAACTAAAAAATAAGTTTTGACAACAAAATGCCATTCAATCGAATCACAAATCTTTTCTATTTTGTTGGTTTGAAACTTTCTATTCTAGAGCTAACCCACAAAATTAGAGAATGGGATCAAATTTGCATTGATATATACCTAACAATTTGAGTTCACTTCTGCTAATTAAACACATCCGTTGAGAGGGAGTACAGTTAGAGTCTATCACTTGAATGATCGCAAATATGAGGTTCAATCAACTCTAACTTGAAGTTAACATATTTTTGTATAAAAACTTAAACATATTTTCAAAAAAGAAAAAATAGAAAATAAATACACATTTAATTCATTTGATATATTCAAAAAAACTGAGTTATATTTAAAAAGAGATAATTCAGTGGCGACAGTATTTCTCAACTCTTGAAAAGTACTCAATTTTATAGTTGAACACATTTTTTACAAATTAGAGTAATTATAAGCTTTAAACATATTAAACAGTATCGACTGTCAAATGTGATATTGTATGATAATAATGATTACTAAATGAAAGGCAAATGTGAAGCGCATAGAGACTAAAAAATAGTTCACATGAGAAATATGAGAAGTCATTGAAGTGCGAATCAATCTATGAATGAATGCTGCGCTTAAAGAGACCGACACAGCAGAGCACGCATAGCGCGGGCATTGCA
>JAQGCH010002559.1:0-12368 GCA_034699485.1 Nanhermannia elegantula
AGTGTCTTTTCCGTTTTAGATTACATGTTTTCGTCGCAACAATGCATTCAACTAAAATTCACTCACTATTATCCCATTTGGATATAATGTAAATATAGAATAACACGCTATACAGTAGAGTAAAAGTTTTTTAGCATAATGTAATCCATTAGATCATTAATGTCAAGACCACATTGGCTCTAACAGTGACATTAAACGACATTATATCTTATTATTATTTGATGACTTGTCTTTGCAGACTTTATGAATTATGAACGACCCCTTCTATAGACAAGGAATCATATTAACTGTTATTCTCTTGCCTAATGTCGGCCTAATGTATCTCAATTAACATTATCATCAGTTGAATGTTATTTTCGATTAACTAGTCGTTACCACACCATAACTTCAAATTAACAATATTGCAATATTGTGCTAACCTTACTAGAAGTTAGATCTAAGACTATCAGTTACTGTTTCTATTATCTGTGTTAACATGCTGTCTAACAGCAAATATCTCAGCAAAATAATTGCACTTAACTGTATTATTGAATTCTGTTTAATAAGAATTTTTGTTCAAAATGAATCACAAATATAGTGTAGTTTCTTCAAATCATTGTTTCAGAATCTTTTTTATATTGAAATTTAATTTTTTTTTAAAAATAAAACATATAAGTAAAATAGATAAACAGTATACCAAATCAATGATATAATATGTAATTCACGAAGTAAGAAACTGAACTGTGACAAAAAAAAGTAAATTTGAATTTGCTGCTACAGAATATCTGAAACCGAATTTAATAACTAACTCAATATTTCTTATAAAATGACAATAATAATAAACAATTCAATAAATTGAATGATTTGTGTATTTGTTTTGAGGAAAGCAATCATTCAATTTGAAGGAAGTTTTCAATTACAACAGTTTCGACTCATTCTTCTTCACCACTGAGGAATCAATCGATGCAAAAGTAGTTCAAAAAGTCATTCATATTATAATAAAAAGTTGAACTCAACATTATCGGCAATAATTCATGTATTTATTGATAACACAAATAATTCATAACTTTTTTCAAAAAGTATTGTTAATTATCAGTAGTTCTGTGAACTAAATTTAATTCAATTACAATAAATTTACTTTAAACTAATTCTTTTTTAGAAAAAAGTCGAGTTCAACTCAATGGGTTTCCGATCACTGATATGTCTAAACTTTTTTAAGAATTTTGTTATGAATCTCTTCTCAAATGCTTCTCAACTCAAATGAAGAGTTGATTAATTTGAAAGAAATGATTTTCCAATTTCAAAGTTGATTTACTGGAAATGATTGCAAATTATAATTGTTCGTCAAGTATTGAATCTATAACTGAAATAATAGAGTAATTTATAGAAAATCTATTGATTGCATCAATCATTAAAACTTTCTGTTACTTCACTCATGAAACGAAATATAATCACAGTTTTATTCGTTTATTATTTATGAATATAAATGAAATTCTGTTTAATAATAAATTGCAATGAAGTGAAAGTAAAGATTTTATTCAAAACTTAGTAAAGCATCTAATGATCAAACTTGTTATAAAAGTATGATATATATTTTTTACAATGCTTTTCTATAGATTATTGAGCTCTGCGAATAAGGGCCGCATTTCTTGTAGACCAGAAATACAGAGGAAAACAGATTTTTCACAAAGTTATTCCAATTTTCTAAAGTGAATTTTTTAAAGTGGTATTACGAGTGACATCTATTATATTAAGGAATATTTAATAAATTTAACCAAATTTTTGAATTCACTACAATCGCCCGAATGGTTTACACTTGTAATGATCTAATAACTATATGAAATACAGGAAAACATCATTGTGACAACTTAATCAGATATCTCATAAAATTTAAGTTATATAATAATATAAGAAGTCGTTTAAGCCTTATACTCATGATTCAATTATTTAATCTTATATAACGAGGGCATAACTTATAGAGACGTTTTTCCTGTGCTTATTATGTGGCGATATTAGGATCTATTTATTAAATCCTTTCTCTGATAAATAAAGATTTTAATAATTTGATACATTTATTTTTTAAGGGGGGAGTCATTGTGTTGCAGTGGCTAAGGTGCCGGACTCATAATCGAAGGGTCGTGGGTTCGAATCTCAGCCTCGTCTGTTGTTCTTTAATTGCTATATGTTGGCCACATACAGGTATTCTTTGTTTTCTAGCAATCCCTAGGCCCTCAGCGTTTGTCCACGCCAACACAGGTTCCACCTGTAAAAATCTCACTTTTTTAACATGGGCTTCGGTGAGATCTCCTCTCATTAGGGAGTTGGCTGAAGAAAACGCTTTTTATTCTTTAAGAAGTAATTAATAATAAGCTAGTTATTTATGTTATATATCGTAAATATACTGTAGTAATGGTCTGTAGTTATTAGAAAATGTAGCAAATAAGAAATGCTTTGGACAAATCCGTCAATTTACAATTAACCCTAAATAAAGAAGCACTGAAATATTGAATTTGAAGAAATTGATTATTACAGGTATTCGTCACCCACTCATAATTAATGTATGATTTCATGCCATTAAATATATTATGAAGTAATTTAACACATTCTAACTTAAGATTATATTTTAATAATCATAGTATATTTCAATTGGTATGATATATACAATAGCTATCAAAAATCCATGTCTTATCAGTTGTGATAATAATCTGTGAATATAAGTTCATTTCCAATGTAATTACAAAAAATGCAATAAAAAATTTTCAATAAAAAAATGAAACCCTACTGGTATTCGAACTACTAACTTTGTTAGTGATGAGAATTTAAGTCCATCACTCTAATCATTAGGCCAACATTGAATTAAATAGCCTTCTGTTTAGTAATGTTTCCGTATAGTAACAGTAATGCATTAATCATTTAATCTGTTGAAAATTTTTTTGTGATAAGAAATTAACTTAATAATCATAACATGGATTTATGATAGTTATTGTAATGCATATATTTGAATAAATGGTACAGAATTTTTCAGAATACCATTAATTTTAATCGATGTGTTAAAATATAAAATTCTGGTTCATTTTGAACACGATACGTAAAAACAGTTAAATCCAATGGGGAAGCGACGCCTTAGTTAATAACTTTGACCACTAGTTTAACTGGTATTGAGTTAATGTCTCATTAAAATTAAATAACTTCACTAATGGTTATGCATCTGTCAAATTTCAATAGCAATTCATAAATTATTGATAAAGCAAAATATTTGATAGGAAATTATTATGTATCAAAACTATGTATACTTAAATTTTATCTATTTTATTAAGAGATCAATTGTATCACACTTTTGAGAAATTTTGCACGATATGCCTTAAAACCATATAATTCTTTCTATCCATACTATTGTGCATTGAAAATAATGGTCAATAAATCTAAAAAGTTGTAGATTTAAATTGTGCTAAAATAAAGTTTTTTTATATAAACTTTTATTTAATTTGGTTTTCCTGAAATGTACTCAAATCTTTAGAAATATAAAAAATTAATGCTAGTATAAGCTGATAAAAAGCTTAGATTTAAAAGTCGGGGAATTCATTTAAGAAAATAATCGCAACGAAATGAAAATTTTTTAGTTTTCAAAATATATCAAAGAATAGACAAATTATAGGAATAGCTATTATAAGACGCTTACATTTACTTATTAAGTAAAATTGCTATTGATTTAGTTGTATGTGTTCTGCATCCATACAATTTCAATTGTAAGAGACTATAGTATTACAACCTGATTACAATTATCTCTGTAGAGTGTGTGCTGTCTATACCGGTCTACACTCAATATCAATTTTTATAAATTCATAAATTTATAGTATTATTGACCAGTTTGTGAAGTCACTCAATTAATTGAATTATTGTATCAGATTTTATTTTTATCATTATTGAGAATTACATCTTTCTAACTGTATTTCGTAAAATTATCGAAAAATATATTTTCCTTCAATAGATTATATAAATAAGAAATAAGTATTAGAATTGATTTAATATTTAATAAAAAAATATCGCCATAAATATCGCGCATTATTATTATCTTTGATTTAATGCAAAGATGCCATTATACGGCCCTCTAAACCAAATTTGTGGCCCCAAATACTAAAAAGATTTATGTCTAAAACGGATATAAATATGTTTTTCATTATGATTCATAAAAAATTTAGAAATGCTAATTGTTAGCCAATAATTTATATGATTTCTAATTCAAATTGAAATTATGATTCAAATTGATTAAACTATTTTTTAAATTTTACTCAATTTTAAATATTGTTGTCCCACATGTAACATAATATGTCTAAACCCGACCCTCGAATCAAAATAAAATAATGAAATTTGTGACTATGATATGATTTAATGTCAGACTTCATTTTCCATTTCCCACTCATAGTCACCACAGAATCCATTGAGAATAGGCTGCGCTGGAATACCTCTCTGAAGCATTCGACACCTGAAAAAAGACAAAATTTATAGAAAAAGAATTTATATTTTAATTGTTGGACAGTTGAGAATCGAGCTTTAATAACCTGTGCTGATCGAGTCTGAATTTAGCGCTTTGAATGTCATTTGTTTGAGAAGGATCTGACCATAATCTTTCTGCGACTGCTGACGCTCTCGGCCTTCAGATTATCAAATAATGGATATATGAGATGACATTTATTAGCAATTGTTATTAAAAACTTACCACAATCTCGGCAAGAGATTAGTGCCCTATAAATATTTGAATCCTTTAATGTTAAATGCAATAAAAATTGAGTCCTTAACTTACATCCACATATTCCCCCCATAGACATGCCTCACCGCCCAAAACCATTGATTTTTCCATTTCAGTGCCTTTTTGGACAATTAATTGATAAATAAATTAAAATAAAAACAATAAATTTATTATAAAATAGAGTAAATAACAATGATGTGAAACCTTGAAATTTAGTTGGATCGCATTTGTAATACTTTTCCCAGTCCTGACCGTATGAAATATAGTTGAGATACCAACAGGCAGACACCAGTACTTTGTAACCTTACATAAAATTAATTTGTGATTCTAATAAAAAATTGTTAATTTATAAGTATTTTAATTGACTGCAGACCTTGTCTCACGATTCTTGAAACACTAGTTTTCCAGCTATCGCTGCCTGAACCGGGATGACTGTATTTTTCTTTCCATACCATAACCATTGTATCGTTTGCTAACTTTGAGATAATAAATTAAATTCAATGCTATTTAATATGTGCTCAAAACAGTCCTTCAGTTTTCGTTATAATATTGTGAATTAGTGAATACTTTAATTAGAACTCCATCTATAAAATTATCATAACCTCAACCGCCATACTTCACATCCGCATAAAAAAGCAATTAATCGTCTCATAAACGGATTTTAAATTTTTATGTCTTTAACAATAGATACAGTATTACAAAAAGCTATTAAACAATTTGTACTAAGAATTAATTCTAAATTATGTGAAAACCCATCAAAATTAGATCAATTAAATATAAATAGAAATTTATCAAATTTTTGATGACTTATTTTTAATTGAACAAGGCAATAAATTCATTTCTTAGTTATTTACTTGAGCTTATATCTTTTACTTTTGAAAACTCAAGGATTAAAAAAATATGAATCATTTTATTTTTAAAATAAATCTATTGCAAAAATATTTACCAAATAATATATATCCGCTTATAATATATTCAAACTCTAACTGAATAAAATTCCAAAGAATGCATTTCTTCTAAATAACTATAAAGTTTATAAATGGTTGCCTTCACTCATAATCTCGTAATCATTTATCAACAATAAAATATATATTGGACCTAATTTTAGGCAACTTTTTGGTAAAAATCAGTGCTTGTTTTGATATTTGTTAACTCTATCGTTTATCTTTTGTCGGTTAATGAGATGAATGTAAACTTTATTTTTTTAGATCAATCTAAATGTGACTTATTATTAGTGAAATAAGTTATTTAATTTTGGGGGTTTTCATAAATTTCTGACAATTTAAATATGAATATTATTTAAAATTGTGTCAGTCTGTAATTATCTGTAAAAATCGTAATTATTTTGTGTGTGATTTCGCAATAATATAATAAAAATTTTACAATAAGATTGAAATTGTTATAAATTTTAAGAAAATCAAATGCACTGCGAAGGTTATAGCCGGTTAGGACCATCACTTTTTAGTAATATCCAGAGCTGTGAATTATCGGGAGTTAAAGGTTATTTTATAAGAGATCCTGTATTAATAGTTTCATTAGTAATCCTTTGTATGTTAGAAGATATGTCCGTTCTTGTTTAAAAAATTAGCCCACCCACCCATTTTTTTAAAAGTATTTTTTTATCGAAATATTGACTAAAAATAAGCACAAGTTTTATTCGTAAAAATTGTGATAGATCGCTCAATATTCCGCTAATTTTTGAATCTCAAACGCTTAAAAATTTGAACGCTATAAAACCGACAAAAAACTTCTATTTGAATGTTTTAAAAAAATGTTAATGAAAAAAATTTATTTATAATAATTACGTCGAAAATAAATTTTCAGATCTATTTTTATATATGACACCCTTTGAGATGTTTGATAAATAAATTATATGTGAAAGTATGTTAAAACTTTGTACAATCCGACTCTGCAAACGACTTATTCATTTATAAAACGAATATATATTCTAAAAGAGCACAGACGACTCATTACGTTATGCAAATTCATGCAAAATCAACTGAAGTGTAGAAACGAAAAGTAAGTAATGATATATTAATTTATGTACATTGAGATATAATTTTGAATTAATTGATAAGTTATAATAAGTGATGACCTATAATGATATGTTATATATTCAAGGTTTATAAGATACACACTAGTGATGGAAATTTCACTCCCAAAACCATGGGATGGGATTGGGATTGCAAAATAGTGCGTTGGATGGGATTGGGGTTGCAAAAATGGGTCTGAGATTGGGACTGATAATGAGTAAGCGAAAAAAACTTTATGAGAGCAAAGAAAACTAACAATTAATGCATAAAATGAAATTAGTTTTTTGATTATTTAGTAATATTCTATTAAATTCTTTCCAATTGATGTTTTTTCAGAAACTTTCATAAGAATTTTCTTTTGAATCAATATTATCTGATTAACTATTTCTGATTTTCCATTTGAATTAAGCATTTAAATTTTTTTACTATGTATATTCTCATTCGTATAAATTAATTTAGTTAAATTGAATCAAAAATAAGTAAAAATTGTATAGAAAGCTAACAAGCTATCAATAGAAATAACACAATTTGAAGCACATTTAATATTCCGTCACGAAAAATTTTATGAATTGCTGTAATTCAATTCTCATATAAACCAAGTATAAACAATTTAGAATTTAATTATAAGTGAGCGATTAAAAATTTAGCATAGAATTTAGGATTGGGATGGGAGTGGGATTGAGAAAATTTGCAATGAGATTGGGATGGGATTGGGATTAAGATTTAAATCATGGGATGGGATTAGGTGGGATCTAAAAAAATTTCAATATGATTAGGGTTGAAAATTCCAATGTTTTCCATCACTAATACTCAACAATAGACTAAAGCAAAACTCAATAAATGAATATTTTTAATCTATTGAGTGAATAAAATAACATTTCAATAATAAGATGTTTGAAAGCTCGCAAGACTTGTGTTTTTCTATTTATTAATCAAGTCATTAGACTTTAGAAGAATATTAGGGTGTGAGGAATTTGAAGTGTTGTATTGCAGTGCAACCTAACCTAAACTTAACTCTATGAAGGGTTAGGTATTGCACTACAATACAACCCTTCAATTTTCTCACACCCAAACATTAATATAAGAATTATTTTCGATTAATCGATAAAAAGTATATTCATATCAAAAAATTGATTGCAATGACTCAGCAAAGCCTTGTCGCTCAGCATTTTTTTAATGAGATATGAAAACATGGCTTAAATGAATGAGCTGTACTCGAACTATACATAAACTTACCACAACTCCGTTGTCAATGGGGTCCTGCCATACTATGTTTTTAAAGCCAATATTTTCTAAATTTTGAACCATTCTTTGCACATAATATTGTTCGACTTGACTTAAGTCAGTCAATCCATTACTTATCATGAATTTCCATATATTAGGATTAGATCTCCAGCAATCATAATAAACTTCATCCATCCCGAGATGCACGTAATCGTCTTGAAATACATGTCTAACTTCTTGAAAAAATGCTTTCATAAAATCATAAGTGAAATTTTCCATTGGATTTAGAATTTCTGCTGAAGCATGTTTTGCATATTTAGATGTGAACGGCTTATCAAAGCCTTCACCATAACATGGAGTCAATAATTGAGGGAATGCTTTCCCAAATCCTTGTGTATGTCCTGAATATCACAAAAATGAGTTTAATCTTAAAAAATGATATTTTCTGTTAAAAACACGATTACTTGAATTTGAAATGAGAACCCTTTCATTATAGAGCTTTTTTCAAAATGTATTAAAATTAAGGATTTTTAGAAACATTGAATAAAATTGATAAGGATTGCAAACCTGGTGTATCGAACTCAGGCACAACTCTGATGGCCCGATATCTCGCATATTCAATTATTTCTGAAATATCTTCTTGTGTGTAAACATGTTTCGGTGAATACGATCCCTGTTTTGACAGCTCCGGGAAAATCTTACTCTCAAAAGGAAAAGACTGATCGTCAACGATATGCCAATGAAATACATTAAATTTGTTGTAAGCCATAGCGTCTAGATTTGCAAGAATGACATTTTTTGGTAGAAAATGTCGTGCGCTGTCGAGCATAATCCCCCTGAAGCTGAAGCGAGGCCAGTCGTTTATTCTGGTGGCGTTTACAACCAATTGGTTATCATTATCATTATAAACTAATTGACTCATTGTTTCTAATGCTCTGATTGCACCCCAAATATTGTCCGATCGTATCCTAGCGTCATATGTCGAACGATATGGTATTGCAATTTCGTAAAATTCGTTGTCATCCATTTGAGGATAAATATAATTGCAATCATTAATGTCATTAATTTCCAAATGAATTGAACGCAAGACTGGCAAATAACTGCTATTTTTATGACCACTTTTATTGATGGCATTTATTGTATTTGATAATCTATACAATCCGTCTTCAATTATTGAGCAATTTTCTGCATTCGTTGTAATCAAAATAAATTTGGGATTTATTTCATATAAGTATGTAGTCTTAGTCCATATCTGTGGCAAAGGCCACGGAGAGCCCGGAAAGGCTTTGTCGCCCTTTATTCAAAAAAACAATTATTTCTAAAAGTTTCAAATTTATAAGATATAAAACATAATACAGTATTTTTATAAGACTCTTAAAAGAAATATTTTTATCAAAATTTAAAAAGTCATTACCTGTAGAGGATATTTAGATTCAATGTAAGTGATGAATGCATAACAACTATTTAGAAAAGTGATTGAATCAAACAAAAGCAGTAAAAGTTTCATTATTAACCGATTTATTCATTATTTAATACCAAACTTAAAAGTTTTTTTTTAAAGATAACAATATTATTGCTGTGTTATTACAGTCCGTAATACTATGATATGCATTGCAAACCGCAATTTACAAGGACATGATGTGCTTTTTTTAGTGGATTAAATTTTTGAAAAAGATTAATTTGCATTAGAAAGACATGACATTTCTTAAGGATATTTATTGTCTAAGAATATGCATATGAAGAAGATTTAATCTTTGAGAATAAGTCGTTTATTTCTGCTCACAATGTCTTGTGGTTAGTTCATAGCCTCTGGCATTCACCTACTTTTCACATGAACAACAAATTATTTTGTACACAGCTCAACATTGATTAAAATTAAGTATTAAATCTTCAATTCTTTTATTTGTTATTTGAATGTAATCACTGAATTTCCAAATACATAGAAATAAATGAAATAAAATCTGAAACTTTTCGTAATTAGATTTTAATATTACTTTAATTTAATGAGATTACGCGGATTTTCTAAACAATCTTCAGATATTACTCACACATATGTCAGATAGTTTAGAAAAAATTGTAATTTTAAAAGGATTACAAGTACATTCATTTTGAAATTAATTCATGAATTTTTGTTCATGAATCACATTTTAAGTTAAATAAATTGACTTTCAGTGAATTATGAGTTTGAAGAAAACCTCCAGCGTTTGGAAAGTAATGTGCTGTACAAGTATTACTACTTGTAGAAACAAACAAACATTAAGAAGAATTATTTTCACGAAACTGATTATAAGATTATATATACCAATGATATAACTTACAAACAGAAAACTAACATGTTTTGAGAATTAATTTCAAAAGTTTCATTGAAATGGCATATAAATCATGTTTAAAAATTTGACACTAGTATTAAAACTCTTAAGAAATAAAGTATAATTAATTACTGATTGATATACTATGTAAAATTTAACAATAAGTCCTCGCTTTATAATAATTTAATATTTGTAATTTCATGTGCTTATTAAAAACTTTTCTCTACATAATAACTTGTAATAAATGATAACTTCAATTATTTTGCATGTTCTCACACTTTAGTGATATTAATACAGAACTCAAATTAAGATTTAATGTCTTTGAAGGCAATGTTGGCTGCAATTTGCAAAATTAAAACAGATTACATTAAAATTGCTTGATTTTCAAAGATAATAAGCCATTCATGGGTTTAAATGTAAAAAAGCATATGTTTTAAGACAGATAAGAAAATATTCAACAAATTCCTTATGCAATATTGTAAGCAATCAATTATAAGATTATTTTTTCAATTTAAACTTTAAACATATTGAGTTTTTTGAAAATTAGTCACACTATTTAATGATATACAGAACTAAACAAAAACTTGAAGCTATACACTGTATGATACAGTGTATATAACAATTGCCTTATACCTTGTGGGCCAATGTAATGCACAGATGTGACAAATGGTGACCGAACGTTTACTTGTCTGATATGAGAGGTTTTTAGAGATAAGTCCACTCCAAAGCACAAACAAATATAGAAATAGGAATAAACTCGAACCGAAACTTTGTAATAAAACAACTATAAAGTCTTCTGATTGAGTAACCCTAACATTATTTGAATTGGAAAAGCCTTCGACCGACTTTTCTGAGAATTATGAGAATTCGATATTATGTAATGTGGACTTTATAGGCGAATACAGAAAGTGGAAAATAAAATTGATTTCTAAAAAACAATTCCATTTGATTGCTGGCAGAGCAGCTCTGGTAGAAATGTAACCAATAATACAATATAAATAATAACTTTAGAAACATATAAAAGGAAACAATTTCCCAAAATCAGAGTTGTATATAATGAACATCGCATAATAGTACTCAAGATTTATGAGATTGCATTAAAATGTAATTATAATAATAATCTACATTTTGAAAAAACCTTTTTTAGGTCAAATGTCACGCATACAAAAATATGCAAAATTCTTTTGATGCAAACCCTGGTCTTTATTTAATATATAAAGATATTGAGCCAAATGTTTACAAATGTGATTATTAGACAAAAGGGACGTGACATCATCTCCAGATGCATCCATTGTTTTCTAGTTTATTAAGTTGTTATTCAAGTTAAAGATGAAGAGCATCCATGCGAGAGAAATGCTTATACCAGTGCTCTATTCTTCATTGTTTATTGATCACAATAACTAAGTTTTGTTTAGAGCTCAACTCATTCTTTGAGCTCATATTTAATGAATATTCATATTATGAGCTAAATGTTGGCTAAATTTGATATAGAGTTAGTTGTGAGCACTTATACTAATGAAATGAGCAGTGCATTAAGTGAAAGAAGACTTCACTTACACCTTCATATCTTTTTTACTGCAATAGTAAAAAGGAGTGTTTTAAGGAAAAAAATGTGACGGCGATAATACTGATAATACTACACAATGACCAGCATCTGTTCTCGCTCTTCAATGGCCATAAAGGGAGAAGAAAGCCATTACGCAAATATTTCCTGTTATTGCAACTTTTCCTATGGCTGACAGATATTGTGATTACATTCACGTTGAGCTCATGAGATTCCAATTGATTTATTGGATTGGCTAACATTTCTTGAGCTTTTTTCTATGTGAACCAACAGCCAATACAACCTAATATAACAGTATATGCCTGTATTGTAAGCTTATTTCTTTTAAGATATATATATTTTATACACACCATAATCAAAAAAGCATCCAATTTTGAGAAAAAAAATCGTGCTCTCAGTGAAGCCCCTATTTTTAGCAATGATGTCACTCTGAATTGACATTTTATTTCTCATTGTTTCTCTATTTGTGCTCTATTTGTGCTCTCACATGTGTGAGGCATTTGCGCGTGGAT
>JAQGCH010002560.1:0-12365 GCA_034699485.1 Nanhermannia elegantula
TTTATGAATCATTGATTTAAATGAATGTTAATCTCTAAGAATTATATGAAAACATAATAATAATAATAATTTTATTCAGCAAGTGAAAAGAAATGCAATGATAACATGTGTTGAAGAGGTTGTCATGTTATGTCATGTTGTGTTGAAATCTTGTCAAATGGAATCACAGAGCTCTTACACCTTAATTAGATTGAAGATATTCAATGAATTTATACTATTGAATGAGAGAATTTCTGAATAAATCCTATTATTATTTTTATAAAAGAAAATTTTCAATAGTTTTCAAGTAATGAATACACAAAACAAATTTCTAACAAATTGTATGCTTTATTTCAAATCATATAACTTTTTAATGCATTGCTGAAAAAGTTTAAGCTCATTCGCAAAATGCTTGCAACAGAATATTTACAGAATATTTACAAAAAATTAGTAAAATTTTTACTCACGTGAGCGTTTAGGTCTTTCTCTGGTTTAACCGATTCTTTATGAGTCACATTCTTAGTTGCACTTAATCTTTGACCGAAAGCTTCTTCACATATGACAACAGAAATGGCTTAAATATAAAAATGGTATGAAATAAATATAATTCAAAAGACCAATTGAAAAAAATGAATGGATTCATGAGATGCTCTATAAGTTGAATACATTATAGTTGAAAATAGTTAAAGACTTACAACAAGTAAAAAATATGATAAAAATTTTCATTTTACGACTTTCTGAAGAATAACATGAAAACAAATTTGAAATACAAAACTTTATGAGTGAAATGCTTTCAGGATTAATATTCAAGAGTGAACCACTTCTCAATTTCTTTAGATGAGTGAATGGAGTATTATATGAGAACAATTCACAAAAGTGTACTTTATATTAAATGATTTATGAAAAAGCTTTAACTCTTATAAGAGTAGAAATCATTTTAATAAAACGAATTGTTATCCCAATTCACTTTCATAATAGACACTCCCATCTGAGTAATAATACCCGATTTTTATTCAGAGATAAGTTGCAGTTATGCAGACTTACCCCCGCTTTACCTATTAGTATAGAAAGTGAAAGAGATTGCTCCACATTTTGATTTCGGTTCCATTTCGTTTTTTTATTTGCATGTAAGGCAAGGTTTGTTTCGGACATTTTTCTCTTTTACACCGATGATGAAGTGCCAAAACTTTTAGTTGATTTGGTGCTCATATCAAGTCCACCCTCGAGCGTATGATGGATTGCAATACTTTTCACTCTTGAAAACTTAGTTTTTTACTGTTGACTGTTTTGCTTCAAAATGAATATGCATGTAATTAATTTAAATATTTTTATGTTTCCGCTAATATAAGAAATTTTGCTTTAGATATCGGCATAAAGAGTATGATTTTATTAAAAAATGCATTATAAATGTTAATATAGTAATAGAAAAATGTCACAAACAATTGACTATTTGTGAGATCATTGCCCGGAATTGTAATTAATTATAATTAGCATAGAATCAGGTAATTAGTGCAGTAGGAGTTCTGAATAATATTTGATAAATATGTGATTTTGCTCACACTAAACAAGTCAACAATAGATGCAATCAATCAATAGGTATTATGTTTTTTATATTAAAGATCGGATACACAGACGGTATCACTAAAACAAATTTTAACTTATATATCATTAATCAGCAGTTTATTCAAAACCATAAGATTGAGATCATATAAATTTAATGTGTTTTTACTTTTTTTGCTCATAAACATTATATTAAATTAAATACCAATCAAATCAATAAGAGATAACTTAATTTTTATTTTTTTTAATATAACGAACCAATTATTTTTTGAAATGACAAAATATATAACATTTCGTGTGCTGTAAATCATAACCCGAAACATAAGGAAAATTAAAACCTTTTAATTGAATAAATTTAATATTTCAGGAATTCGGAAATTAATTTTTGATGCTCTCATTAAAATTCAACTTAAAATGCATTTTGCAAAGGCTTATCATTTAAACGATAAAACAAAGATTACTTCTCTTTGAAATTGAATAAATAAGCACTAATTTTGAAAAAGTTACATGTTACAACTTAAATAAAGTTACAATAAAATATTAATGCAATTTCAGTTTTTATTAACCTATCATTTTTGGATCTAATAATAATTTTTTTATTTCATATCAAGAATATTATTATATAATTACTGGGTTTTGAGGCAACGCAAATCTCAATAATAGATTTATTTCAGCACTAATTTATAACCGGAATATTTGGAGCAAATAATTCAATAAAATCCTTATTTTAAAGAGTAATTTGCATCTAATTTATATGTTGTAAACTTAGTTTGTATGAAAAGGAGTTAAAATATTGAACAAATTTCAGAAGGATTTAGGGATTTATAGTATAGAGATTTTTTAAATACCCTCCAAATTTAGGATAGTTTTGCGTAATTAGTAATTAGAGGTTACCGGAGATTCCAATTCTATTCTTTTCAAATATTAATATGAGATAATTTGAAAAGAAATAAAAAGAAAGACTTAAAAAAGAAAAAACATGTGTAGGTTTCTGTTTTCTATAATTAAAAATTGACTAAAATATTGACAAATTGTGTGACTTAACGCATATATTTAATTGTTTATAAACATGTTTAATGCATATAACTATTTGTTTTGAGTATTTTATTACTTCAGTAAAACTTTCAAAACAATATAACATGCAATACCTGTTCTATATCTGTATTGATATGTATTTTATATAATATATCGCTAAGAATAGTAACTTACTGTATAATCGACACCCAATTATTATCTGTAAGCTATCATATATCATATAAATTTATGGGTTTCTGTTATTTAAATTCATTTTTCATTGGTCTCAATCCATTTCAAAACATTTTGATTGAATGAATTTACTTTATCTGAGGATAGGATGACTATTAATTTGAATTTGATTAACAAAATTACTTCATCTGTTAAAATATTTATTTTATTAAAAAACAATTAATGTTAACAACAATTTTACTTATATATGAAACTAAACTATTCTTTAAAGACATTGAAAAGAAAAGATCGTTTAACTCATACAAATTTTAATAATTCATTTTCGCCATTATATTAAATAGTTGTTGGTAGCATTTTATCGTTTTATATGTGGTCTTTATGTGTTTCTCTGTTTATTATCAATTAATCATTTGATATTTTTCTTGTATAAGGACTTACTGAGGAAACAATTTTTTCGTGATCTAATGCTTAAATGCAATGACATATTAAGATGAATCGAAACTGAAATAAATAATGCATTATTCAAAACTATCTCATGCAATGAATAATCAGCTAATTCTTGAAAATGATTCTTGAGTTCGCATTCTTTGAGTATCACTTTGGCCTTTATTTGCTAATTGAGGAACACATCATAAAACTTTCTAAAATCAAATATTTTCAAAGTTAACGTGAGATAAGTATAACATAGAAGTAACGGTACTTATTTTGACTAAACTGTTAACAATTGATTTAAAAACGTATGGGTGCGGTAACAAAAGGGTTTCATACATTGTGCAATACAAATGATTACTTTTATTGTGCCAGCCTTAGTTCTATTAACATTATTATAAAATAGTATGTTACAATATTAACAAAATTTGCTCAACATTCAAATTATAAGTAGGCTTTTCGTGTTTTCTAACTTTCTCGTTAATGACAATATCTTCATGTTATCATTTATTTGATTTCCTATTTTTTAATGCATAGCATATAATGCTTTATACAGTTAACTATTTCACAGTTGATCTAATCATAAATTAATTGCTATTTTATAATTGTTTTTATTGTTAACACGCTTTTTATTCAATAGTTTTTGCAAAATAGTTCAAATTAGTCTAAATAATAGACACTGTATATGATGGTTAAACAGAGATAATCAAAAATATGTTCAATTATTTTTTACAAATTGACAAATTTTATTAAAGTTTTTGAGTCACTTTATATGCGAACAATATTTTTACTGGACTTGAAATAATAATTTAATATTTAGTAAATTACAGTATATTTTGAATTTTTCACCACTTTTACTAATATATGATTGTCTCCGCTTTTTGTCTCTAAACTCTTGAAACAAAAATTAAAAAATTATATTAAGCTATATTTGTGTTAAACTAATAGCAAGAAAACAGTATTTATTGATCACAGTGTTTGCTATAACAAGAATTTTGAGCTTTAAGTGAAATACTGGCAACAGATTTGCCTTCAATGAAATGGGAAAAAAAATATTTTTTCATTATAGTTGTTTATGTATGCATTTAATTTATTCCACAATCGGTGGGTGTGAAGAACAGCCCTAAAAGCGCTTCATTTTTATTCATGATTAAAAAATTAAGGGCATTGTCATGTAGATAGAAAAGAGGCACTGTATATAAGGCTACAAAAATGTTTTTAGAATAAAAGTAATTAATTATTAGTGAAATTTGATAAATCTTAAAATTAATTAATTTAATCAAAATAAGGCTTTCTCGCCGATCAAAATTTGGGCTCCATTTCGATTCACCTAAATTTGAATAAAACATTGATTAAATGCCCTCAAGATATTTGTTATTTAGCTGTATTTGAGTGTTATATTCATAAAATTCATTTATTAGATCATGTCTACAGTGCAATGATCTGATCATTTAATCTTAACTAAACTTAATTAGAACTTAATATTACAGAATACACTTCATCCCGGTTATAGTGAACAGATAGGTGCAGCAAAAACCGTTCACTATAACCGGGATTCGCTATAATCAAAACCTTAAAAGAATTAGTTTAATAACAAACAGAAACCAATGTCTTAATTAAATTGTTTTAATTCCATAATTTTGTGTAGATTACGGTCAAATTTAATCATTTTTAGTAAAATAATCAGTAATAAGAGCTCACTGTCATAATTTTTTATGATCCATAATAGTGACTATAAAAATAGCGCCGACAATATAGTGCCGACAATATAGTGCCGACAATATAGTGCCGACAATATAGTGCCGACAATATAGTGCGACAAACTTTTTCATTTTATTATTCATTAATTCTGATTAGAGTACAATTAGACCCGATTTAAATGCAAATTAAATCGAGAATTTCGAAAATGAAAGTGAATTTTGCCTAAAATTAGTGGTTTTTACTAAAGCACTAGTCTTTTTAAAGTTATGGTTTTGAGAAACTTACGCGAATTTGGTGTAAATTTAAAGCTATACTCAATACTCAATATACCCATAAATTTTTTTACTTTTCACTCAGAGAATGACTAATATCTATCATTTATTTTGACTTTTTGACTTCGAGTTAATAAATCAAAAAATTTTAGTTTTATATCTATGCGTTCACTATAGATATATACAATTTTTATGGCATGTACTGAGAGAATCGTTCACTATAACCGAATTTTCACTATAGACGTTCATTTTAGTATAGATTTTATGCTTCTGGTGCACTGTCCAGAAAACGTGTTCACTATAAGCGGGATGGACTGTAACTATTTTAAAATTTTTGTCATTTGCTATTAATTTTTAAATATTAAACAATTAAAAGCATTTAAAAATGGATTTAGAAAAATGATATTTTCAAATGAGTTGAAATTTAGTGAAACAAAATGCTCCCGAAATTTGAACCAAAGGATATATTATGATCTATAGACTCATCTTTTTTATGGTTTAATTCAGAAATGATAACTATTTTTGTGAGAGAAAGTTTGACGAAGTGAACCAAAACTGTTTCTATTAAACTCAAGTGTCGTATTATGTGAAAGATAACACTTCTTGTTATATAAGACTTTATTCAATTTTATTAACTCTAAGGCATCAAAAGAAATGTGAAGAAATTGAAAAGAAAAAGTTTTCTATTTTAAAAAATTGAGGAAATTATGTGGATTTTGTCACTAATAAAAAAGAGTAAAATTTCAAAGTTTTAGGACATTCTTTTCAAATATTAGGGCAACTTTCATGATATAGAGATATGTTATATAATGCACGTTGTGATTATCAGATTTAAGGTTAAGGGAAACCGGATTAATCACTAAAGACAACATTAAGTGATTAGAAATGATTCATTATCTTTTGATTACTATTTCGCAAGAATTAAATTTTTAAATCAAACGTTTTTGCACAAAACATAATTTACTTTTAGGGCTCAAAATTAATTTACCTGTACTTTTACTCCTTTTGCTATACTATAAAAATTCTAACAATTTTTAATTATAAAATGAGCCAAAAATTATTTTATATGAGGAAAATTTTTGCATCACCACTGATTCTCAACTCATCGATTCCTTGATTTATTGTCTTATAATGAACTTAAGTGAAGACTGAAAACTGTAATTTAATTTAATTTGAATCATTTAAAATATAATATTCTGTGAGATATAAATTTTATATTTCAAATAGTATTGAATAATTCAATAGAAACGATGGCTTAATTGTAGTTCTGATTCAAATAAGGATACAAATTATAATTGAAACCCATAAAAACACAAAAATTTTGCAAAATTTCCTAAATTTTCGATAATTAAAATTCAAAGAGTTAGCGATCTGTTTACATAATACGAAACTTTACCTAAAATGCATGTGACATACTATTAGAATGTTTGCAGACTAACTTATTTAAATTTTAAATTAACCCAAGAATTCAAATTAATGTTTGCTCAATATTTAATTTTCATCAAAATGCAATGCATTTATTAAATTTTGGTAAAGTAATTGTTTTCTCAACTAATTTAAATTTAGCTTAAATTAGAGTCTTTCTCAAAATCAAATACAGCAAACTTGTTATAAAGGTATTGTCACAGTATTAGTATTTTTATTATATATTATGTGGAAAGATATAAATTTTATTTTTACAACCACTGCAAACAATAAAGCGCAGAATAATTTATAATCTCTATCATACCTGTAATGAAAAGCTTAACTTTAACTCAAAGCTATTTTACAGAAATTTTATTTTCAATGTATATTCTTTTAAGGATAAGAGAGAAATATTATTGATGTAAATCAAAGTTTTAAAAATCATTAGATTTATCCTTAATTTTTATGGCCCTTACTTCATATTTTCTGGTTACGCCACTGTCTAGGCCTAAATACGTGTAAATACGTTTATGTCAAAAGCTTTTGTCAAATAAAAAGATTAACCCAAGGAACCCAAGTATACTTTCAATCAATGATGCTTGGTGCTCGTGTTAGGCCAAAAATTGGTTCTCGGTGCTCGAGTACTTGCTGAGCACCAAGTTATCAAAGTTGATGAGTTAAAAGGCACTTTTAACACAAAATTTCTTTATTTTATTTGAGCTGTAATTTTATTTGTATATACATTTGATAATTATGACACCACTAATGGAATACCATTTAAATTAGATATGAAATTAACGTTTTTAATATTAAAAACATTTATAATGCATTCATAATATGAAAATACATGTAAATTTGATACTACTTAGTGCTCGTGCTCTGGGAGTTTTTTGCTCGGACACGTGCACGTGCTCGGCAAAATCAAGGTTTTCGGTGCCTGCGCTCGCCATCGAGCACCAAATGCTCGAGCACTTAACATCACTGCTTTCAATACTACTTGAACTTCGATAAAAAATATAAACAATTTCCTATTTTAAAATTATTTGACTATGAGGGGTGCGAGTGGCGCGACTCGCTATGGCTTCGTTTTCGGATCGAAGGATGCGAGTTCGAACCCCAGGCGGGTGCCATTTCTCCTGCTATATGTTGGCCACATATTTAGTGTTTTTTAAACATCCCTATGGCTCGATGCGTTTGCCCACACCGACACAAGTTCCACCTGTAAAAATCTCACTAGTTTAACATGGGCTTCGGTGAGATCTCCTCTCATTAGGAAGTTGGCTGAAGAAAACGTTTTTTTGACTATAAAATTTTTTAAAATGCGATTCAGAACTAATACCCTAAATTCAGTAAGTTTGATATTTTCTAGTTTCAGAAGCATTAGTTTCTCGAATATCTAAAAACATTTATCTCCTGATAATTATTTACTCGTGATTTTATGAGCTTTGATAAGATTTGACTGCATTAGCATTAGTGACATTGATATAATTGCTTTTAATGAGCATTATTAGTAATTTTGCTTTTATTTAATAGGCGTTAAACTTTGTAAGATTAGCTATAGGTTATGCAATTGTTTAACAAAAAGTTCTTTTGATTTGAAACTAATTATGTTGAAAATATATTATATAAATATAATAATGTTATACTTTGTTTTGTGGTTAATTACTTCGTGATTGAAAGGATAATCAAAATATATTTTAGATTGAGGAGTGATTGAAAATTGAATAACAGCCCACTTGATATTGAAGTTATAGTTCTTAATGACATTAATCACATAAAGCTCTAATTCTCTTTTATTATACACATAAAACTTTTGCAATAATTATTATTCTTAAAAAATGATTCAACAAATTGCTTGCATTTTAATGTATAGTAAAACAAAAGTGACGGTTAAACTTTATAACGAAATTCGATATACTGCTGCCGCAGCCTCTATGATAAAGTTGAATTGACAGCAAAAGTTGTATTGATACTGACTCAATTAGTCGCGATTTTATTAAATTGTTCTTATCTTAACTTTGCTTACAACTAGATTTTATTTGTAACTCTTAAAACACATTTATCAGTATTATAAATAATATCTCAATTGAAATCAATTAAATTAATAAATAATAAAAGTGAAGTCTAAGGTTTACACCTAAAGGCTAAGCCATAGATACCCAAATTACGACCCGCTGAGCAAATTATTTAGGCCTCAATTATCAAAAATCTTTATGTTAACAAAGGATATTGAATTAATTTTAAATTTAATTACTAAAAAGTGTAGGAAATTATAAATTTTAGAACATAAATAATTAAATACAATTTATCTGTTAGTTTAGACGTTTTGTTTTATTTTCTAAAAATGCTCATGCTAAAACGCTCAGTGTCTTTACTAAACGCTAGCGTTTTCATATATCCCGAGAGTTAGCGCCTAAATTCCTGCGATTCCGGACGTTAGCTCCGAGCGCGCCCATCACTGGCTTGCACTTTCTTCTTGGCCCTCCAGATGCATGCTATGGCTCAATTCGGCCCTTGAGTCAAAATAGTTTGGGCGACTATGGGCTAAGCAGTACTTTGTCAGGAAAAAGGTTTGAATTAAAAAAAATATAAAGATTAAAATTTTATAATAAATCTTAATTAATTTTAATTAACCCAGTGATTGACATAGGAGTCAAAGATTGAAAAATGAACTTTTTCTTCATTTTCAGAAATGATTTTAAGAATTTCGAGACATCTCTAAAAAAATTAGCACTAATTATATCAAATAATATTAATGCAAAAATAACTACTGTCTCACTTTTCGCTGTTTCAAATTGATTTGATTTCTAATATTTGATAAAAAATGATTTATAACTACTTTTGGATGTTTTCAAGAGATATATATTAAATCAATTCCTAATTTATAATCTATTGTCTACTAAAGCTGTTGAAAATTTGAGATTTCTATATAATAATAACTTATCAGAGACATAGATGACTTACACCCTTTATTAAAAAGTAAAAGACTGTTACTATAATCCCATTTCAGGATCATATGCAAACTGCTTACTATTTATAAGCTTATCGTTAGAAAAATTAATTTTAAATAAGTTTACTTAAGCAGAAGCTCAATTTCTAACGCTTTTAAAAATAACTTTTTTAAATTTTGTGAAATCGAATTTTTGTTAGTTTTTTCAAATTATGTTTTGAGATTAGTTTTTCATCAACTTTTGGTTGTTTGCACACAAGTTATATCGTATTTAAAGACCAAAAATTTTGCTGCTCTTTCACTGATATAACTGAGAAAATACTTAACTCTTATTTTGAAACTTCACTTAAAGAATATTAACGTAAAGACAAGAAAAATAAATCAATTTTAGTAAATTGGTTAAAAAATATATGAAGCAGTTCTTTGAAGACCTATCTATTGGCCTATATCAAGGGCCTATTGAATGCATTAATCCTAATGAAAATTTTTATATACCTGTAAACTAATGAGTCTTATATACACAGTTAAAAGGTATGAATATTTAAACTTAAGATAGAGATTAAACTTTACTTTTTTAATTTCTAATTAATATATCAATGATAATAATAAAACTGAGCCTAAATCTAAACGATTAAAAAGTATATAAAATTGTATAAATTTTAATAACTCGATATTTATAATCTTTAAAACTTGTATACCTGTAATATTCGAAACCTGAAAATTTGGATTAATTTTATGTTAAAATTAAATTATTTGATTTAATTAATTTGTATTATATAAGTAATTGACTTAAATTATTTCATTGTCTTGTTATTAAAATCAAAAACATATTATTTGAAAATTAAGATAAAAATATTGTTAAAAAATTTTTATATTTAACGTTTTTTTCCATTTAAGTCAATATCAAAATACCAATAAGCCTTTTATTTTTCAGCTCATTCTTGTGGCTAAAGTTTTCACTCAATAACATTCATAACTGTAGAGGTGATTAAAAAATCAAAATTATTTTCTTAAGAATATTAGTCAAAAGTTCTCATTTTTATAGTCATACTTTTACTGATGACAAATTCAATTTTTATAAATTAATACTAAGTAATTCGGCAGAGAGTGCTAAGATAGGTGTTCAAAGAATTGCTTCATAAGCACTCATAAATTCAATTATTTATTGGAATTAATTTAAACACTTTATTGATTGAAAAGTAAAGAAAATTGATTGACTAAAATAAAATTAACCATAGCTTTTCGATTAGTGCTTAGATCTTCTTGAGGTCTACAGAGTTATCAAATACAGCACAAACAACTGATATAAATGTTTGAAAGCATTCGAGTAATAGTCTGTTTTATGTGCGCGCAATCAATATTTCATTTAATATTTAACCAAATATAAGGTATAAATTCTACGCTACTTTTTGTTAATAGACTTTCATCTGATGTCTACGAGAGTCTATAGTATTCCTCTTTTTCACCCAAATGAAATGTGAAGTACTTAACAAAAAAAAGATAACTTTGAGCCCAATAATGCATCGAATTTGGTAACCACTAATGCACTGCACAATTTGAAATTTTAATTAAATTATTCAAATATATTTACCATTAGTTCAATAGTTATAATTACATTAATGAAAAATGATCTTAAATTTGATTGTAATTTATCTTTTAATAAATTTAAATTTGTTTTGCATATAGTTTAGTTCATTTTGATTAATATTGTGTTTTAATAGATAGCCTAATATTGATGGGTTGGTATTTACATGACATTATATGGAGGGTATGGACCGATTGCAACCTCCAAATGGTTTTACTTTTAACCGGAAACAGTTAGAACACTGTCTGCATCATATTGAATACTTGACCCCATTTATAGTAAGGCAATTGTTTGGCTGAACCTTGAGTTGAGTTTTGTAGACAGGGAGCAAATATAGTTCAATTGGTTCATAAGTTCAGATCATGCCATAAGTCATCACAGGTTTAAGAGATATTCGATATAACATTAACCAATGTAGACATTAACGTGTACTGTACCGTATATGCATTAATAAAAATAATAGTGGGAAACATCATCTTCAAGCACCAGTGGATTGTAACCAAAACTAATTTCAGCCTTAAATTATTTTTTGAGCGCTCAATAAATAAGTCTTAGAGGACAAAAAGGACACATTTTAATTAAGAAAAGCGTAATATTTAAGCTAAATATTTAACAATAATACTAAGTTTTTCACTAATCATAAATTGAGTTTAATTTTTTAAATGAAATAAACTTTCAAAACTTTTTTTAAAAATGACTTAACCACATAAATTCAAAATTGTATGATTCAAACAAATTAAACTCAAGCCATTAAAACCATTAAAACAAATTAGAATTGATTCTCATTCAACATACTAACAAATGCCTTTCCTTTAATATCTTTATAAAATTTAACAAATAATTTATAAATAATTTTAGACATAACGTAAAACTAATGAGTGGCAGAATATTTTGAATACACAGTTCTCTATAATTACATTTTGAGTAAATTTGATCTATAAGACCAAATTAGTTACATAACCAGAATTTTTGTGTCATATAGTGCTCAATGTTCTCAATGTTGAATGAGATGAGTGCTTTCCAGATGTCTGAAAATATACTGTATTTAAATCTTAAATTAAATCTTTTTGATTAAGTAAACTTTTGAAGACATTTTTAATAAAAAGATCTCATAAATTAATAAACTCAATGATCCCCAAATATCAGGTAGGACAATAGTCCCCTCACCCTTGTTAACAATTCATTCTACCAGTAAATGTTTAAGTTATTGAATTGCGTGCAAATATAACATTCACATTACTATTCTGTTTATATGTTAAGAATTTTTCTATCATTAATA